>PISX010024413.1:0-27934 GCA_004024625.1 Mellivora capensis
CTAGAACTTGTACAGGAATTTAGTAAAGTGTCAGGATATAAAATCAATGCACAGAAATCAGTTGCATTTCTCTACACCAACAACAAGACAGAAGAAAGAGAAATTAAGGAGTCAATCCCATTTACAATTGCACCCAAAACTATAAGATACCTAGGAATAAACCTAACCAAAGAGGCAAAGAATCTATACTCAGAAAACTGTAAAGTACTCATGAAAGAAATTGAGAAGGACACAAAGAAATGGAAAAATGTCCCATGCTCATGGATTGGAAGAACAAATATTGTGAAAATGTCTATGCTACCTAAAGCAATCTACACATTTAATGCAATCCCTATCAAAATCCCACACATTTATTTCAAAGAAATGGAACAAATAATCCTAACATTTATATGGAGCCAGAAAAGACCTCAAATAGCCAAAGGAATATTGAAAAAGAAAGCCAGAGTTGGTGGCATCACAATTCCAGACTTCAAGCTCTATTACAAAGTTGTCATCATCAAGACAGTATGGTACTGGCACAAAAGCAGACACATAGATCAATGGAACAGAATAGAGAGCCCAGAAATAGACCCTCAACTCTATGATCAACTAATCTTTGACAAAGCAGGAAAGAATGTCCAATGGAAAAAAGACAGCCTCTTCAACAAATGTTGTTGGGAAAATTGGACAGCCACATGCAGAAAAATGAAACTGGACCATTTCCTTACACCACATAAGAAAACAGACTCAAAATGGATGAAGGACGTCAATGTGAGAAAGGAATCCATCAAAATCCTTGAGGAGAACAAAATCCTCAGCCACAGCAATTTCCTCCTAGGAACATTGCCAAAGGCAAGGGAAGCAAGGGCAAAAGTAAACTATTGGGATTTCATCAAGATCAAAATCTTTTGCACAGCAAAGGAACAGTTAACAAAACCAAAAGACAACTGACAGAATAGGAGAAGATATTTGCAAATGACATATCAGATAAAGGGCTAGTGTCCAAAATCTATAAAGAGCTTAGCAAACTCAACACCCAAAGAACAAATAATCTAATTAAAAAATGGGCAGAGGACATGAACAGACATTTCTGCAAAGAAGACATCCAGATGGCCAACAGACACATGAAAAAATGCTCCACATCACTCGGCATCTGGGAAATACAAATCAAAACCACAATGAGTTACCACCTCACACCAGTCAGAATGGCTAAAATTAACAAGTCAGGAAATGACAGATGCTGGCGAGGATACGGAGAAGGGGGAACCCTCCTACACTGTTGGTGGGAATGCAAGCTGGTGCAACCACTCTGGAAAACAACATGGAGGTTTTTCAAAAAGTTGAAAATAGAGCTACCCTACGACCTAGCAATTGCACTACTGGGTATTTCCCCCAAAGGTACTAACGTAGTGATCCAAAGGGGCACGTGCACCCGAATGTTTATAGCAGCCATGTCCACAATAGCCAAACTGTGGAAAGAGCCTAGATGTCCATCAACAGATGAATGGATAAAGAAGATGTGGTATATATATATATACATACAATGGAATACTATGCAGCCATCAAAATAAATGAAATCTTGCCATTTGCAACGACACGGATGGAACTAGAGGGTATTATGCTTAACGAAATAAGTCAATCGGAGAAAGACAACTATCATATGATCTCCCTGATATGAGGAAGTGGAGATGCAACGTGGGGGGTTTGGAGGGTAGGAAAAGAATAAATGAAATAAGATGGGATCAGGAGGGATACAAACCATAAGAGACTCTTAATCTCACAAAACAAACTGAGGGTTGCTGGGGCTTGGAGGTTCGGGAGAGGGTGGTGGGGTATTATGGACACTCGGGAGAGTATGTGCTATGGTAAGTGCTATGAAGTATGTAAACCTGGCGATTCACAGACCTGTACCCCTGGGGCTAATAATACATTATATGTTTATAAAAAAATTTTAAATTTTTTAAAATTAAAAAAAAACTTTCAAAAATGCAGACTGAAAAATTTCAAAATGGGTGAGATAAGCAAAGGCAAGTGAAATGTTAGGGATACTGGTAGGTTCACAGACCATAGGAAAGGAAGAACACAACTACCTTTAAGACTGATATTTTTATAAAATAATTACATTTTTATAAAGCAGGTTTACATGCATGCGTTTGACTATCAGGTATATGCTAGAGAACAGTCTTGCAAATTAAGTTAAACATGCAATTTATCATCTTGTCCAGCAATGTTATTCTTAGGAATATACCTAAAAGAAATGAAATCTGGGGCACTTGGGTGGCACAGTCAGTTGGCCGACTCTAGGTTTCAACTTCGGTCATGATCTCAGGGTCGTGGGATCAAGCCCTGCGTGGGGCTCTGTGCTCAATGCAGAGTCTGCTTGGGACTCTGTCTATATATGTCTATCATATACCTAGTATGCTATTGAAATACACTCTTAATGATAACACAGGATGGAAAAATACTGTTTCTTCCAAACTGTTTTCTCCATAGAAAAAAGTCAAGAATCATTACTTCAATATATGGAACATCACCACTTCTGTGAAGTGCCATGGAGCTGAAGACGACCTTCATTTGTGTATTTTATACACTTACTTTTTTTTTAATCTTCGATGAGAAATACATTACTTTTATAACTAAAACAGTAAGTCCTTAAAGAAAGGACCAAGAGCCATACATGATCTATATATTAAAATTCTAACATTAAATTAAAAAATCAAATCTAAATGGTACAGTTTAGCCTTATTGGCTACAGAGATGCCCTGTACCTGTGTGTCTCAGGCCAATAACCTGAACTCTGAACTTGGCTTGTCATTTTCTTGAAACATCTTTGAGAGAAACAGAATGTGATTAAGGATGAACACATCATGCTAGCTTGTTTGCTTTCCCCAGTGCAGGTGGGCTGTCACCCTCTGCATGCACAGCAAGTTGAGGTTAAAAGGCTGTCATGCCTTATCTATGCAGAATGTACATTGCAGTGGTGTCATGTGCCAGAGCTCTGGGGCAAGGAGCCCCAAATCAGTGTGTGGCAAAGCGCAGAGACGCAGTAATGCTGTCACAGACAGGAAAAGAAGACTCAGTAAGTTGTAAGGCTATCACTAAGATAAATGGAATTTTGAAATTAAATTGTGATTGCCCCTGTCAAATTGAGAAGCCTGAAAATGCACATATATTAACCATTGGACCAGTCAGGAAAAGGAGTGATTTTAATGTTGTTGGCTTCTTCATTTTCACCTTATAAAAAAGGATTCTTAGAGAAACAGTACTGAAGAGTTAGAAATATTAATTTTTTTGTTGTGTCTAAAAACATTTGGGTCATTAATCTCCCTCTTAGTTCTAAGCTGACCTGTCCACTAAAATTCTTATTTGGAAAGGGGTAAAACTAAAGGATAATTCTCTCTGAATAGCCTCTTCCCAGAGGAATTTTAAAGCAAATTTCTATAGCAGTACTGAGTTCATGACTTTTGCTGTGCAGTATAAAAGAAATAAGAACAAAATCCCTCAATTATTTAAAAATGAAACCAGAAAAGACTCCCGAATTGCTAAGGAAATGTTGAAAAGAAAAACGAAAGTGGGGGCATCATGTTGCCTGATCTCAAGCTTTACTACAAAGCTGTGATTACCAAGACAGCATGGTATTGGCACAAAAACAGACACATAGACCAGTGGAACAGAGTAGAGATCCCAGATATGGATCCTCAACTCTATGGTCAAATAATCTTCAACAAAGGAGGAAAAAATATACAGTGGAAAAAAGACAGTCTCTTCAGTAAATGGTGCTGGGAAAATTGGACAGCTATGTACAGAAGAATGAAACTCGACCATTCTCTTACATCATATACAAAGATAAACTTGAAATGGGTAAAAGCCCTCAACATGAGGCAGGAATCCATCAGAATCCTAGAGGAGAACATAGGCAGTAACCTCTTTGATATCAGCGACAGCAACTTCTTTCAAGATCTGTCTCCAAAGGCAAAGGAAACAAGTGAAAATGAACTTTTGGGACTTCATTAAGATCAAAAACTTCTGCACAGCAAAGGAAACAGTCAACAAAACAAAGAGGCAACCCACAGAATGGGAGAAGATATAAGATATTCACAAATGACACTACAGAAAAAGGGCTGATATCCAAGATCTCTAAAGAATTCCTCAAACTCAACAGACACAAAACAGATAATCATTGTAAAAAAAAATGGGCAGAAGACATTGAGCAGACACTTCTCCAAAGAAGACATACAAATGGCTAACAGGCACATGAAAAAATGTTCATCATCATTAGCCATCAGGGAGATTCAAATCAAAACCACACTGAGATACCACCTTACACCAGTTAGAATGGCCAAAATTAACAAGACAGTAAACAACATGTGTTGGAGAGGATGTAGAGAAAGGGGAACCCTCTTACACTGTTGGTGGGAATGCCAGTTGGTGCAACCACTTTGGAAAACAGTGTGGAGATTCCTCAAAAAATTAAAAATAGAGCTTCCCTATGACCCTGCAATTGCGCTACTGGGTATTTACCCCAAAGATACAGATGTAGTGAACAGAAGGGCCATCTGTACCCCAATGTTTGTAGCAGCAATGGCCTTGGTTGCCAAACTGTGGAAAGAACCAAGATGCCCTTCAATGGACGAATGTATAAAGAAGATATGGTATATATATACAAGGGAGTATTATACCTCCATCAGAAAGAATGAATACCCAACTTTTGTATCAACATGGACAGGACTGGAAGAGATTATGCTGAGTGAAGTAAGTCAAGCAGAGAGAGTCAAGTATCATATGGTTTCACTTACTTGTGGAGCATAAAGAATAACATGGAAGACATTGGGTGAAGGAAAGGAGAAGTGAGTTGGGGGAAATCAGAGGGGGAGACAAACCATGAGAGACTGGGGACTCTGAGAAACTGACTGAGGGTTTTGTAGGGGAGAAGGGTGGGAGTTGGGTGAGCCTGGTGGTGGGTATTATGGAGGGCACATATTGCATGGAGCACTGGGTGTGGTGCATAAACAATGAATTTTGGAACACTGAAAAGAAATGAAATAAAATAAAATGGGAAAAACGAAACAAAACAAAAAAACAACAATTCCAAGACATGGTGGTATTTGAAACAGTCCATATTATAAATAATTTTTCATTTTTATGAATTTTTATTATTCATATTTCATTGTGTTGTGAGCTATGACTAATCTGAAATTTTATAATAACAAGCCACCATTTTAAAATTAAGCTTTTAAAGATGTTCATTATTTCTAAAATTATCTCAAACTAATTTCATATTTGAAAGATGTACATTTTTAATATTTTTATCTATTTGTTAGAAATTATCTACATGAGATAAACACCCTGACATTAGAAAATAAAAGAGCCTATTTCAACCCCTCTGTGAGGAAATACCTTAGACCAAAGCTCTACTCTAGCCCTTCTCTTCTGCCTTTCAAAACAACCCAAAGAACAAACCATATCCTTGGAAGTTCTACTTCTAAATCCTTCCAGAATATAAGTCCCAAAAGAAGAATGACTCTAACCATCTCATGCACCCTGTCATCAAGCACCAAATGCGATGCATGATCAGTTCCTTAAGTATTTATTGACTAAAAGATTGATAAACGAATGAAAGAAAAACTCTTTATTCCACAATTTTCCTCAAAACCTTGAAAATGACAGGCTGGAATTCCCAAATTATGTAATAAAAGACAATTTTATTACATTTCAAGATATGCTTTGTAGTAGAAATTATTCTAAGTTGATTCCCACAACAGTAAAGAATTCCATTATTCTTCCATTGCCCCCAAATCAAGAGCTGTCAAATATAAAGCTGTGACGTCATTAAAACTAAGAAAAGACAGCTTAATGAATCTGTGGGTCATGATTTTTTTTTTTAACTATAGCTGCTGACTTACTACATTTCACACCACTTAGAGTTTTAGAATTAAATATAGGTCAACAATCACTAAACACATCAACAAGTGACACTCATTGAAATAAATCACACCAAATAGCCAGCATATTATAAGCTAGTGTGACACTACCCTGGTTTCATAAATAAAAAATGAGAATTAAACTTTCATAGTAAAATATTTCACCAGACTAGATTGCAAATTTTGACATAGTCAATTTATCACTGTAAATATCAGAGGAGGCTCTCTTGGCTCTGGTCAGAAAGCTCATTAGTCTATTAAAATTATACTCTTGCCAGAGTGTCACGATTATTTTTACTGAAAAAAATCTGGTATTTAGTGAAAAGATTTCACAATATTTTCTTGCTTTGTCTATAGAGAAAAAGTGTTTTAAAATCAATTAATTTTTAAATCAATTAGGAACAACAGATGGCTCTAGGAAAGTAATGTTTAAGTGTTAATTAACCTTAAGCACTATTCCTATATTGAAAAGTGGTCAATTTATTTGACTACTTTTATTATTTATTTAAAGTAAAATATTTTGTTTTTAAAGAAAAATTAAACATTTTATATTCTGAATGAAAAAAATCATGATTTAAACTTTTATCCTAAAGGCAGTTTTATCTCAAAAATTAATGAAAAGATGATTTTAAACTAAAATTAATTGAAATTATAACAAGAAGCAAACCTGAAATAAATACCTTATCACGGTTTTGAGCAACCCCATGTGATTTTTACAGCAAATCCTTTTTCATATTGTGGCCACACATCTTGGCAACAAATCCCAGAGTAGACTATGTTTCTACTGGTTGCAGGACACATTTATTTTTCATGAGAACACTACACTTTCTTTTTTGCTCATCTTTTTGCAAGTCAGACTACTTCATTTCTATAGGTTTGGTTTTCATTTTCAATATATTTCTTCTTCTTGCCCTAAGAGAGAATCTAAATAAAACTTGTGGTGCTAATACCACCTTGCTTGACTGTTACACTTCAAACAAGAGTTTGGAGTGGCAGATACGATATTATCGTGAACCAAATGCACATCCAGACAAAGCCCAGTTGCTCACTACCACCTGAATGACTGACCAGTAATAGTCACTGATTGTCACATGCCTCTAGCACTAACAATCTAGGAGCAAGCTGTTAAATAGCTACATACCCATAAGAGGTGGGATTCTGGCACATCTCTCTCCTGAGCCACACCAGATGAACTACAAGGACTTATGTGCAAAATGTACTTCCCCCTAAACTTTGTGGTGATAACCCCTATGCACAGCATGACCTCTACCCAAGCTACTTATGCCAGAACCCAGCTTCTTCCATACCTAGCTTACCCTGCCTCTGGTGAGTTTACTTCTCTCCATCCCCAGGTTCATGCCAAAATCACTGAAACTCCAGTCTGCTCTCTTGAATACATTCTCCACTCCAGAAGCAAAATGTCTTTTCTGAAATATGAATATGATCTTACTATTATACTTCATAATTAAATACAAAATCCTCTAGGATAGCACTGTCTACTAGAAATACAATATAAGCCACAAATGCAATTTTTATTATTATAGGAGCAACATTAAAAAACAGGCAAGAGAGGACAGAATGGGAAATTATTGTTCAATGAGTTCAATGAGTAAGCCTAGTTTAAGGAAGATGAAAGAATTCCAAAAGTACAGGGGCATGAGATATAAACACATTTAATGCCATAGAACTACACACCTAAAAATGATTAAAATGAAAAGTTTATGTTATGTATATTTTATAATAAAAAAAGAATCAGGAGGCACCTGGGTGGCTCAGATGGTTAAGTATCTGCCTTTAGCTCAGCTCATGAGCTGAGCTCTAGGTCCTGCGATCCAGCCCTGTGTCAGGCTCCCTGCTCAGTGGGGAGCCTGCTTCTCTCATTGCCTCTACCTCTCCCTCCTGCTTGTCTGTTCTCTCTCTTAAGTGAATAAATTAAATCTTTAAGAAAGAAAGAAAGAGAAAAAGAGAGAAGAAAGAAAGAAAGAAAGAAAGAGAGGGAGGGAGGGAATCAGGTGAAATTAATTTTAAGAATATATCTTAACTCAAGAAATCCAAAATATTATCATTTTGACATGTAACCAATGTAAAAATTAATGAGATATTTTGCATTCTTTTTTTCATACTAAGTCTTTGAAATCTGCTGTGTATTTGCACTTATAGCACATCTCAATTATGATACTAAATTTTCAAGGGTGTTTGAAATGTGCACCTACCAAAATTATAGTTGTGTTTCATGTGTTTATGCTGCCTCCAGTTTTTAAATTTAGCTTATTTAAAATTAAATAAAATTTAAAATAAAAGGGGAGTGTGAAATTTTAGTTCCTGCCAACATTAGCCCTTTGCCCACTTGCTTCAAGCTACATCAAGGAGTGGAAATTAATTGGGAGGTGTCTAAGTTAGGGTTCACTTGGGGAAGCAGAACTGCTGTGAGGACCATGTAACAGAGACATATTTCAGGGTTAGGTATTACACAGGCCCTAAATGCTATTGCTCAGTATCTGTGGTTAGGCCTAAACTTATGGAGGGATCAGCTGGACTAGTAGTAGGAGGTATGTGGATGTGAATGAGAACAAGAAAAGCCCCCAAATTGTTTAAATTCAGTTCTTTGATAACACTAACCACATTTCACGTGTTCAACAACCATAAGTGGTTGCCATGCTGGACAGCACAGTTCTATCTCAGAGGCTTCTTCTCTCAAGATTCATCTTTCCCTCTCTATACTTCATGCTCCACCTGTACTGAAATTTCTTTTCCTAGACTTCACAATTTCCTCCCACTTCTAGGCTACTAAGCATACTGAGCCTTCCTCCAGCTAGCTCTTCGCATCTTTCAGGTCTCAGATTATACATTATTAAGCAATGTTTCTTTTAGGAAGTTTTTCTCCACCTCTATATTACCAACCCTAATACCTCAAATCTAGTAAGGTCCTTCACTGAATTCCAGATTTCACTACAATAGATCTTCACATACTGCTTTGCAATTGCTTGCCTAATGTTCAATAACTTCTATTATTCTGTAAAACCTATAAAATTTGAAATGAAATAAAATCTATCACCTAACCACATAGCAAATCCTAAATAAATATCTACTGAATAAATGAATAAACATGAGAGAGCACCAGGAATCTACTCCTTCTAGAGCAGAAATATTTATCTGCTCTGTTCCTGATTGGTCAAAAGGCAGCTCACAGAGATTTATGAGTCATTAGCCATAAGCAATGACCTACTTTGAAGACAACTGTATTCCAATATTCCATTATTCTTACTTTATCCTCACAACCACCCCAGTTTATAGATGAGGTACAGAGAAGTTAATCTGCATGGCAAACATGCCTAAGTGGAGGACACTGGACTCAAATAGTCTTAATCTCAATGTAACAGAGATTTAGAATTGCATGATCCAAACAGTAATACAGATGAAAGCTAAGACTCTTTCATATTTAAATCAGTAAGTACAAACTATGACTGACTAAAACTGTGCTGATACCTGTATGTATGAGCTCATGTTAGAAAATGACATCACTGGGCGCCTGGGTGGCTCAGTGGGTTGACCCTCTGCCTTTGGCTCAGGTCATGACCTCAGGGTCCTGGGATTGAGCCCCACATCGCATCGGGCTCTCTGCTCAGCGGGGAGCCTGCTTCCCCTCCTCTCTCTCTGCCTGCCTCTCTACGTACTTGTGATCTCTGTCAAATAAATAAATAAAATATTTTAAACAAAAAGAAGAAAAAAAAAGAAAGTGACACCACTAAATTGAAAGACTATGCCTAAAATATACCAGAGTTATATGTTAAATAACTTATTTTTGTGGATTTTTAAGAATGCCTTTTTGACGTAGTGATCCGAAGGGGCACGTGCACCCGAATGTTTATAGCAGCAATGTCTACAATAGCCAAATTATGGAAAGAACCTAGATGTCCATCAACAGATGAATGGATAAAGAAGATGTGGTATATATACACAATGGAATACTATGCAGCCATCAAAAGAAATGAAATCTTGCCATTTGCAACAACGTGGATGGAACTGGAGGGTATCATGCTTAGTGAAATAAGTCAATCAGAGAAAGACAACTATCATATGATCTCCCTGATATGAGGAAGTGGAGATGCAACATGGGGGGTTGGGAGGGGGTAGGAAAAGAAGAAAAGAAACAAGATGGGATTGGGAGGGAGACAAACCATAAGTGGCTCTTAATCTCACAAAACAAACTGAGGGCTGCTGGGGGGAGGGGGGTTGGGAGAGGGGGGTGGGGTAATGGACATTGAGGAGGGTATGTGCTATGGTTAGTGCTGTGAAGTGTGTAAACCTGGCGATTCACAGACATGTACCCCTGGGGATAAAAATACTTTATATGTTTATAAAAAATAAAAAAAATTATTTAAAAATGCCTTTTTGAGGAAATAAACAACCTAATTAATACTAAAATATTAGAACAACAAATAATAATGAATCCACTGTTCTACAATAATGACTATATCTCTCAAAAATTATAACCTCCCTGCTGTCATTCACTGTTGACCAAGCAAAACTCTGTGATTTGTTTAGAGCCATATAGCAGCTGCCTCCGTCTGGCATGTGTTTGTTCAAATTGGCCCAGTCGGTGTTGGGAGTGAAGGGGGTGATCCCATCTCTGGAACCCCAACACCAGCTCACTAACTCAATTAAAAGATCTTTCAGTAATCACTACTCACACAGACAAGATCAGAAAAAAAAATGGACCATTCAACAATGCAAGCTAAAAAAATAAGATTACTCTCTTACAATATTCTTAAATCATGACTTATATGAAGTTCTACTTATCTAATAATGTTTTAGGAATTAGTCCCCAGGAAAAATGAGTTCAAAACTAAAAATTTAAAGATACCAATCAATTTCCTTTTGCCTCTGAGTTTTCTTTCAGCAGATAAAGAAAATCCATAGTAACAAGATAACATTTCATGCATTTACACATTTTCTCCTATAGATGTCTACAGCTTTCAGAAAGTATATTATTTGTAGTCATGCCTATCTGACATTTTCTATTTTACTCAAAAGATTTTATGGTTTGGTACTACAGCAATATACAAATTTGACAGCTTGCAACAGGATCTAGTCCCTGTAGCAAATCATTCTGACAGTTAAGAACTATACAGCTACTAATATACATTTTTTTACACTAAACTTATTTAAAAATCTTACAAAGTTGAGGATTCAATGTATGTTGAAATTCTGAAGAACGGTCTTAATGATATTATAAATTTCATACTGAAGTTATTAAATAATAGAGCTGAACACACTACACCATTATTTCATTTGTAGTATAACTTATTCCTCCTTCAGTAGTTCACTTTATTAAGGCAAATTTTTCCTCAACTGCATTTAAACAATAAAGTCACTCATCATGGTCAATGTTCAGTATTTTCTTAGAATTCCTCTTGGTCTTTAAAAATAACTGAAGATGTGAATAAGACAGTACGTGCGTTAATGTGGAACATAATGATATTTTTTGATTGCCTTTCCAATGCATTTTTTTCCTTTTAAAGTGATGAAAGATAATCAATTACGTTTTTACATTTCCCGAAATGCATTAACAGAGGCTCTGTCAAATACGCTCATGATTCCTCTAGAAAGAAGGCGAAGCCGATCTCTAACACTGCTGTAACATTAACTAAATAGGGCTGAGGGTGATCTTACAGCAAGTGAGGCAGACCCCATCTCTATCTCTCAGTAATTCTATTTTTAGTATTCAAGTAAGCCAGTTAACAAGAGAACAAGTGCCTTATTCTAAGAAACAGGAAGTCTGGATGTATTTCTTTTTCCCTTTGATTCAACTTTCAGCTGGAATACCTCAGTGAAACCACTCTATTTTCAGAATTGATGTACCTTTCAAAACTATAATCTCTGGCTTTCAAGTTCACTATTATTTGCCTTCAGGTACAAATTTTAAAGTGTATAGAGGCTCCTAAGCAGAATAGTTGGTCTCAGCCAGATACTGAAAGGCTTGTAGCTCAGTCATCATTGCAGTGTAAATTCTTTTTCAAAATAATGTTCTTCACTCAGGGAACACTTGTGCCTGCGCTTGGTTCACTCGTCAAATATATATCAGTGGTCACTGAAGGCCTGGGGGCAACTTCAGCTATTCTAAAATTCATTTCTTCCTCTATTTGGTTGCAAAAATAGGATTTCAAATGTAAAAATCTTAGGAATGTCCACACACATAGAAACCAAAGGCACTGTGCTATGCCACTGTAAGGATGGTTATGTGGTCAATGACCAACGTTTCTATGCAATGACAGCTATCAAGATAAACATCATATGCTTTGACACATGTAATTTAATATTTATGTATTCTTACAACATTTCTATTTGAGAACTTCCTCTCCAAACAGAAAAAATTTTTTAAACTAATGGCTGTATTGATGGCCTGCTCCAATTCTCCAAGATTTCTTAGAATCCATAAGCCTGCCTTGCTGTTTTATTTATATCAATTTCACAGATATTTAATTAATTTAATCTTCAAGAAGTGAATGATATGTGTAATAGACATTCATGGTAAGTGCATAACAAATACCAGGACTTCATGCTGTTTTACTCCTTTTGTTAGGTTCTTAAGATGTTCTTCCCTTAAATTTTATAATCAAATTTAAATATTTTTTGGTGATCTGCTTCCAAACGATAACGCTGATACTGAAGATTATTTCAGCAGATAATACTGCTGTCTTCTGTGTGATTCTACTATAAAAAGAATATATTGTTTGTCCTCTCTAAATTTCTGTCCTTAACCCCTCTTCCTGATAATTTTTACCTATATTTTTTCCATTGTGAAAATAAAAAAGAAAAGACATTCTAACTTCATATGTGTTTTATCTCTATTTCCTTTTCTTGTATTCTCAACTTTGTACAATTTTGCTCTTCTTCCAGAGATACAATTATGACCAGGGCTAACCAATTATATTAGTACAGAGAACAAGATGGAAGGGATTAAGAAAAGGAAATGATTGAGTAAATTCTAAAATCTGTATGATGTGAAGTCAGGTTTCTTTGTTGTTGGTGGTGGTGGTTTTGTCTTCAGGTATACCCATTGCCTATGACTCCAAACAAACCCCTAGCCTGGCTATCCCTGAGCATAGGATCAAGTGGTGGGTTAGGAATGACTTCAGCATCCTACTCATCCTGTGTCCTACCAGACACCAATGCTCTGATGTTCACTGGAGAGTGGAGAAGGTATTAGAAAATTTTGTTTAGCTTTTAGAAAAATTAATGTATTTTATTAAAGTATTTAAAATTATCAACCACACAAAATGAAATACATTGTCTTGAAAAGAAGTCCAGTGTCATCATTGTTGTCCATTTAATTATCTAATGAGCAGAGACCACACCTGTGATGTTACCAAACAAGGTAGCTGGATGAGATAAAGGTTCTTCATAAAAGCATTTTAGGATCAACATAATCCATTGATGAGCACTGGAATTTCCATTTGCTGCCTCTTTTTTAAAAAAAAAAATGGTCATTATAAGTAAGAGGGAAAATCTACTAAAGTAAATAAATCTTCTTATATCCTCTACAAAAAAAAAAAATTCTTCCTACACAAATAATTGAACAGAAAGGTATTTCAGAAGCTGCAAGTTGAACCAATGAATAAATAAAAGGCTAACAACAGTATTACCAAAACATTCAAATACCTCTGCATAAATTCCAGTATTCCATGTTCTAGAAAGACTAATAATAATGATTATTTTTAAAAATATACAGCTTTCCTACTTCAGAAGACATTTTAAACTTGTGTTTGCCATCAGCTGTTCTTTAAGCCTCTTGCAGTTACTAGCTGTTACTAGTGTTGCTTATTACTTATACAGAAACACACTAACTTGCCCCAAGGGAAAACTGTTCTTTTCCTCTGACTAAATGAAAACTGAACTAAAAAATTGCCCTCTGGAATTCAGCATTTTGAATGCACAGCCAGTAGCACTTTCCCTTTCTTGGTGCCATCTCTCCATCTCTCTCTCTCTCTCTCTCTCTTTCACACACACACACACAAACACACACACACACACACACACCTACAAATGTTGGCAGGACTCTGAATAGGCACTTGTTAGGGAGGTGATGTAAGGGCAATGAGATGAAAAACTGGTGCAGCAGCACCACCTAGTGGGCACGCGGCAGAGGCTCAGAGTCCCCCTTGTGGCTGCTTCATCCGTCAATGCTTGCTTTGGGAACCACTTATAAAGACTTGTGCATAAGTTTACTACAATTTTTTAAGAGGAAACCATAAAAAGGCAGAAGCCATTGGTATTGTGTGATCAAACTCTACATCCACAGTAATTTTAAGTCAGAAGCAGAAATAATAAGTAACAATTTGCTGCCTTTTATTCCATGTTTACTCAAAATTACTGTGTTTGTGCATGTGCACACCCCCCCCAACTTGATTACAATTCAAGGTTGTTATATAATAGTAAATACACACCTGTTGCTGAGTTTCTTATTTGCAAATAAATTCAATTTGCCAAAAAAATTTCTGATTACTTTTAAAAACAATTAAGAATTTCCGTTCTCTCACAGCCTCCAACTTATTTCTTTCAACTAAGATATTCTGTCTGAAAATGACAAAAGTTAAAATTTCCTCTTTATATATATGTCTTCCCTATAGACCAGCGGGTGGGTCTTCAAATGGAAATTATACTGCCTCCCGAAAATTATCTGGCATTGTCTGTTTGGTCAGGGATGCTGCAATTTACAATGCACATGACAGTCACCCAGAACAAAAAATTGTCTAAAAGGTCAATAGAGCCTAAGTTGAGAACATCCACCTAGACTGTAATATGCTAAAAGACAGGAACAATGTCTAATTCAAAATGTATACTAAGTACCTGGCAAGATAAGGTAATAATGGTTTGGTGAAATAAACTGATACTTACATCTAACGTTGGCCATGTACCAATAGATAACTTAAACTTTAAAAGAATATTAATGTCAGGAAAGCATACTCTTGACTGTACATATAGGGCAGAGCACCCCACACCACAGACTGATCACTAAATGAGAAAGACTGGTCACAGACGCTATCTGATGGGAGATTCACCACAGTGATGGTGCTTTCTTGACAATTCTTGGTAAAAAAAGTCATCTAAACTTTTGGTTGTTGCCCACTTTCAAACTGTAACAGAATTTTTGAGTTATTTCTTTCCCCAAAATGAAGTCTCTCTTTGTATTTTCCCACTTAACCACTGTGAGCATTTTGATAAGTACCGCTTGATAAATACCAAGAAACTCTCCATGCATACAAAACTATTAAAAACAGAAAAAATTCTGATCTATAGCCTGCTAATTTCACCCAAATATGTGAATAAACAGCTCTACGCTGCCATTAGAAGTAGACTTTGGGTGATCTTAAATTCAGTAAAAACATATGCCTTTCAAGGTATCAATTGTTTAAGGGTGTAAGACATTCTGTAAAGAGCATGTGATATATACAAACAAGATAAGGCATAGCACCAAGAAGAAAACAGTAAACTTTGCCACTTCAGATGTCAAATTTCTAAATATAACTTTCTGAATGGCATGGAAACAATCTCATGTTGTCCTTCCTGCTGTTTCCTTAAAACCCCTTCGGGACTGGTGTAACAATAAATCAGCATTCACTTACTAGATTAGCCAGGATATAGCTCCTTAAAGGAAAGCATCAAGACCATTAAACTGGTAACAGAAGTCATCTTTCAGGATAGAGAACCAAAGACATTGTTAAATGCACTGTTGGAATTTTTGCAAATACATACTACTTGTAAATTAGAAAAAAATTAAAATATGAGACATTTGTTTATATTTGTCATACTAAACATTAAATTCTTCAACATGTGAAGAACTCAACATTTTAAAATATCCTACCTCATAGTCTTAATTCTGGCAAACATTTTTTGTTTGATTCTCATTGGTATGTGTTTGTGTTTTTTTAACTGGTGACCAAGATGCAAGATTTCAAACTTTCCTATGGAAGTCCAGGAGCTGAAGAACTTTTTACTCTCTTCTGAATCACTGTGAGCTTTAAAGCCATTTAAATGAAACATTTCATTCACAAAACTTCCATTATCACATCCTGAGCACCCTGGTGCTACCACTCAAACCTGCCAATGACATCATCAGGTCTGTAAGGGACCACATATTTTCTAGTAATGTGAAATTCTTGATGCACCTATAATGGAAAACAACAGTGTATACTTTCCCGTCTCTGAGAATAAAAGACTGTAGATTCTAGGTGCCTGTGACAGAGGTCCAGAGACAATATGCCCAGCTCCCTGATGGGGAAGAGACTGGTAGAAAGTTATAGCTACAGTGCCCAAAATATTCTATAGTGGAAAGACCTCAAGTGAAAAATAACAAGTACTGAAGAAATTTTAGGGAATTAAGTCTGCATGTAAAACACACTCCAGTATTTTAAAATCATGCAATGTAATGTTAGAGAAAATTATATTTAAATATGAAATCTAAGGGCCTAAACTAATGCTTTCTTGGCTCACACTTTAACAGAACTCCAGTTGAGGAATGAAAGGCCTATCCTTGGAATGAAAAATATTCCTAACAAAGAGAAGCATTAGGAAGATTTTTATGAAAATTTCTAAACCAGTCAGAAGATAATCAGCCAAAGAGTTTGGCAAATTATATGACCTGTATCTATTCGTAAATGAAAAAAAAATTCCTTGGTAATAATAAAAGTTTTTCTATTTATCTACAAATCTCTTAGTTAAGAAATGATGGAATTAGGTTAGGTGAATCTGCTAAGTCAAGAACAACCAAAGAGAGGCCAGAGAGAAAAACTAAACAATTTAAATACAGATAGACAGGTCAGGTATATTACTAACAAACCTCACCAGACGACCTATGCTTTGAAAATTCACACTATCCAGAAAAAGTAGTACTCCTTTGCCTCATTTCAAACAGAACTGAGGAAGGTTATAGCATACCTATAATATAACAGGAAAAGAAAATGTACAGATAAGTACATTTAGGCTAAAGGAAGAAAAAAGGTAGAATAATGAAATGACACTAAGAAAAAAATTATCTTGAGAATGTGACATTAAAAGAAATACTCAGAACTTGAAATTAACACTAACTTATGAGGTTAAAAAAAAAAAAAGAAGCTTTGCCACTCACCAATTTTAACCTTTGTAAAGGGATTCTGCCTACATCTATCTGTGTCCTTTCTGGGACATTAGTGAATCGAACTTCTGGGACCGCAACAGCACACATGACATGGGCCCACCTACAGGAAAGGAGACATGAAACATGAAAAGAAGTTCCCTAAACTTAGATACTGTATACTTCAGCTAGGCAGTGGCAATTCTCACAGAGAGTAAATACACAGACAAGAAGGAAAGCCAAAAGCCTAAATCCGTCACAAACAGACTCTGAATTTTAAACCTCTTGGGTGATACCTGGAAAGATTCAGTACCACACCTGCCTACCACTCCAACATGAAGAATGGAGTGAAGACCAAAGACTCGATCCTATCAATATACGGTATTTTTCCACACTGGCTCTACAAAATCCTGAAATGTAGGTTTCCTATTTCATTTGGTACTGAAATATAACAGGTGTTTAATATACTTAAGCTAATTAATATGTAGCAAAAGTTAGTTCAATTAATAAAAAGTATAAAGTCGGTATAGCATATAATCTTTTTACATAATACAAGAGTCGCAAAAACTAGAACAGTAAAGTCGTCTAAAAGAATTAACATTAAGTCTTTAATTAAATTGTTTCTCATTGCAATCCTACTATGACCAAAAGGACCCAGAGATAAGGAGGAATGAAATTTAGCTGGTTTTCTCATTTCTTTCTTACAGCTGAATTCTGAATTACCCCAGAAAAATGACATCCCCATTAACACTATTTAGTTTATCATAAATGTCATGCCCCAAGTAAATATAAAGACTCTTAAGGTTTAAAGATATCTTAAATGAATTATTATATCCATAAGCCTATTTTTATGTTGAAAAAAATGTCACTCAGACAACATGAGACTCCATCCTGCCTTCAAAGACCACAGGAAGAGAGGACAAGTGTCAACCTCATCAGGGCATTCTTTTAAATCTAATAAATACTATAATCCTATAGTAAACACTATTCCTTTCCTTCCTAGCCTAAGGGTAGAAAGAGAAGTTCTTACCACCTCTGTCTGCACAGGAACCACCTAAAGCAGCTCACAGTCTACATGACCTGTGCAATATCCCAGACCTCGCAAAAATTTTTGGTATAAGTGCCAATCACATTAACTAGGGCTGTGAAAAAGGAAGATCCATAGTTACATAAAAATTAGTTACATAAAAATTAGGCTATTAGACTAAACCTTATCAACACAGGAATGATAAATGCCTTCACTTTTCCTTGTAAGCAATTTGAAACGTGCACAGTTATGTTAATTTGATCATTACATTATATACCAGGGGTATATTACATTATATACCAGGGGTCCCAACTCCAGCACCCGCAGGGCCAGCCAGGAGGTAAGTAAATATACTGGTAAATCATGATAACGTGGGGATCATCTGTCCCATCTAGGCCAGGTCCTCATCCCAACATGTTATTGCCAAAAAGAGATGCACAATTATTTTTCAAGTACAGATAAAAATTTTTGTATAAAAAAATTTTGTATAAATCTCTCAACTTTTAATTTGTATCAAATTTATAAAATGGTGTTTCAGTCAACTAAAACATATCTTGGAGCTGGATTTGGCCCTTAAGTGCCAACTTACCATCTCTGCCTCTATCATTCCTATATTTTCCTATTTCCAAAGGGATATTTAAAATGCTTTGGCCTCATTTTAAATATTAAAATTGGTTCATGAAAATAAAATTCACACAAAAATGTATTTCAACAACCACATTAAAAACCAGATTATCTTTGTTTTATGTTCACTTCTGACTCTTTCAAGATTCTCTTCATATTCTTCAACTGTCCCCCTTTAAATCATAAAATCAACATTTTTCCTCCCTATGTTTCTATTTTAAGAACATACAATTTCTTGTTAATTTTCTCGTTTTAATAGTAATTTGTTTTGTTTTAATGTTATGACTATGATTGATTTTATTTATCTGAAGGTAACAGATTTCACTGTTTTGAGGCACATTGTTTTTATTAGACTAATAGGATTCATCACATTAAACACTAGGATTCCAATGGCACCTAGATGATATGGGGTGCCTTCACCTTCAAACCGCCATTAGTAAAAGAGGGGTGTCAAAGACATGGACGGAAGCAAGGCTTAGACCACCTTCAACCAGGAGAGGTGAACGAGCTGTCAGTAACAGACTCTGTCAGTAACAGTCTCTGAAGACATGCACTTAATCCCAACCTCATATCTGGACAACAAAAGCTTTGGAACAATGTCTCCAATAATGAGAGGTAATACAGCAAACTGTCCACCCAGAGGTTCAAAACTCTAGAGAGGAGAAGGAAACAATAAAATTGAACACAATTAACACATTACTTACTTATTGTTCTTTGTTTCTTTAAGAGCACCCCCTCTCAAATTGCAAAGACAACACTCCTAGGAGAAAAAAAAACACACAACTATCAGACTCATTTAACAGACATCATTACTATTTATCTAAATATTATCTAAATATCCCCATAAATTCTAATTTTTTATTTTAAAATTAAAGCCATCAGGAACTTCATAAAGGTCTATCTCTGGGCAGTTCAAGAAAGGAAAAGAAAAAGAAGGGAGGGAAAGTGAGAGTACACACAAAAATATTCTTGAAATATATATATCCTAGAGGGAATCATCATTACCCTGGTATCATGTTCACTTGCCATCTCCAGAGGAAAGATATGACACAGAGCACTTGGTAGCTTGGAGAGTATTTACTAGGATTCTAGAACAGAGAATACATATATGACTGAATTCTCTTGTGCTCTGGGAAAACATTCGTGTATACAGAATAGCTACAAAATAGAGTATTGGTGGGGTTCATTCTGCAATTAACGACTGGCAGGAAGCTCTTTTTGAAAGATATTCTTTTCATAAAAATATCATTTAGGCCTTTCTGTCGGTGGGCAAAAGGTGTTGGAAAACTGTACTGATAAACCCAGGCTATCCACCCCCAGAAAAAGGTACCATGAAATGTTTTCCTTTCTTCTCCCCACATAAGTTTATATTTTGGGCATTTCTGTGTGTGGCTTAGATTGGCACAGACTGTTGCACTCCAAGATGACTGACTCACTTTACCACAAATACAGGATTTAATTATCATTTTTCACTACAATTCTATGAAAAGTCCATCAAAAAACAAAACCAGAAAGCAATGCAATGCCTTTTGCTGACCTAGAATTTTTTAAATTAAATACCTAAATATTTTTTTATTTTCAACCTTACCTTTATTTTCAATGTTAATAGATGTCCTCCAAATTTATTACATTAATAAATTTTTAAAAATAACTATACATTATTTTGGGGTTTTTTTCCCCTCTCCAAGCAATACATATAAAATTTATCTGTTCTCCAAGGTGATCTTCCTTAACTAAAGTTTTGCCTAACTTTATGAAGAATCCCTTTATCTACTGTTAATAATGGGGTGTCAAACTCTATAGCTTTAATTTTTACGAGGAGAGCAATACCAAAACAACTGAGGAGAATAAATATGCCAGCATAACTCCTAACAGGCAGCAAAAAAAAAAAACCCAAACAACCAGAAATGTTCAATGGTTTTATGTGTCTGGAAACTCTGCACATTTATTTGAAATTTCCTGGGTTATTATTAAAAGTTAGAGTAGCAAAAGCTGCCCTGTGTTTGTATATACATCTGAATCCATTATAAGCCCAGCTCATGAGGATAACTTGATGGATTTTCTCTGTAACAAAGCCCGATTCTAGAGCCCCTTGACATAATAGTTTTGATGAAGCACACAATGAGAGTATAAGTTCAGTCCAGATATTAAAAATGAAAAATTCAATAATTCAAGTTATTCAATAATATCCAAATTATTTAAGAACAATTTCACAAAACATGACTGATTTTAAGAGTTTTCCAGTAGTTTATCATAATTTCTGCAGAGAGAGAGAAAATGAAAATAAAACACGAGGTAAAGTATTTTCATTGACTATAAAAAGATGTCAGTAACGAAGTGAGAATGCAGCCAAGGAGAGCCATGGATGGCGAGGCGCTCAGACACTAAGAGCATTAGATGCCTGATCAATGAAACTAGGAGTGAGAAGAAGCCTAAAGGGACAAGCTAGCAGAGTTAAATACAGCGAAGCAGCATGGAAGCGGCTTGAAAGCACCTGAGGAGGATCATTAAAAGGTACATGTGATGCACAGCACCACCACAATGGGAGGAGACAGTCCTCTCAAATAGAATACACAGATTCAAGATTTTAAGGGAGGTTGAGAAGACTCCACTTGCCATAATATGAAACTGCTTTTTTTTGGGATTACCAGTGACCTCCATGTCACAGAAGCTAATGGGTAATTCCAAGTCCTTGGTTCACCTGACCTGTATGTGGCATTCAGCATTGTTGATCGTGCCCGACAGTTTCCACCTGTGGCTTCTATGACCTGTCATGCCCCTCACTGTCCTCCACCTCTTTTTGATCCTCTGCTTACTTTAATAGGTATCTCTTTCACACTCTTTAAACACTACAGTTTTTGTAAGAGACCCCACTTGCTTCTCTATCCACAACTGCTTGTGGGGCATTTGACTCTCAAAAGGCCAGTGAGTGAGAGTGACTCAAACATTAATTTCCTAATATGTCTGACTGACATTCAATAGGCATCTCTAACACACATGCAAAAATGAACCATGTCTCCTTCTCAAGCCTGTACTCCCCACTGTTTCCTATCAGTATCATCAAGCATCCTTTCTAGCTCATGCTGGAAGATATAATTTCCCTGTCATACTAGATCCAATTAATTGAGTACTGGCAATCCCATGTCCAAATCTGCCTTCTTCTCTCCATCATGAATGCTGCCACATTAGTGGATAGCCCCAGCATCCTTCAGCAGACCTAAATTACTGCAACAGCCACCCTAGGTCAACCTAGAACACACCTGAATGGATTTTAATGCTTCTCATTACTTAATGTGGTCCCCAAAAGGCCAGGATCATTAGGCCTGGACCTTGTGCAGATTCACACTGTACTATTCTCCATGCACAGACACCCTGTGCCCCCAGACACATCAGACATACCCTACACCATTCGTTATTTATTATACTGAACACATCCTTGACATCTCAGCCTAAATGTTGATTCCTCAGAGAAGGCTTTCCTAATCCCCTGGCCCAGTTACTTCTCATTCATTACTCTTCTTAACTATTTGTGGAATTCTTTTTGCTGTCCTGAATAAACTGTAAGTTTGATGAGTGCTATGGAAATACTTGTCAAGTTACTCTTTCTCTACTGTGATACCCAATAGAGAATACATCCTCCACATGAATTTGTTACATAAGTGAGAAAATGGTAAAACAGGGCAAAGTGAAAATCTTGAAAACTACCAAAGGATTAAAAAATTGCAAAGACCATTTTTACATACTGGGGCACTAAGGAAAGGAAGTTGCAGACTCTGGTTATTTAACAGGGAGTTAAAAAAACAATGATTTGACATGGAGCTATTTTTGCCATAATTTACTTGAAAAATCATACTCCCTAGTAAAAGACAAAAAATATTCATGACCAAGCAGTTACTTATATGATTTACATGATATATATGATATCATGGTTTCTGTTCAATTCACTCAATTTTGAAAAAGTAAGTAGGAAAGAAAAAAGTCATGTCCAGTTATGTCACTGTTTTGAGTCACCATCCCTCCTCTCATGGGTTGATCTGTCACAAGCACAAACATGTCAACCTGTCAATTCATTCATTTGTAAATGAACTTGTACTAAATGCCTATGCTTATAACCGACCCAATAAAAGCAATATTACATAGGAAACTTAAACATTTCTTTCCTTTCTTAAATAGTTCCTTATTGTCAGGCAACAAAATTGATTAATTCTAAAATTTAAAAGGTTAATCCTTACCTGAAAAGTACCCCAACTTTTCTTAAGAATCCATATAATGCATCATACACATAAAGGTTGATACTTACCAAATACACTAACTGTACTAGTATTGGTCATCTTCTAATTCACTGAAAAAATTGAACGAGAATATAGGGGTGATAAAGCCCCTTCAGGACACTGATTCATTAAGTTGGTTATCAATAACAAATATTTTCTCTTAGAAGAATAAAAGCTATATTAAAGGCCTAATTCATTCTGGATACCCTGCCAGAAACATCATACAATTTACCTCCCTTCCTCAACATGAACTTATTAGGTAATTTATATTCCACTTCACTTATGAGGAAACTAAGATTGAGATTAAGAGATTAAGTAACTTTTCTAAAATCATCCAATCCAGGAGCTATCAAGCTTCATCTGTAAATGGCCAGATATTTACTAGTTTAGGCTTTGCACTGCACAGTTGTTGCAACTAAACTCTGACATTGTAGGACGACATGTAAATGAATGGGTGTAGCTATATTCCAATAACAACATTATTTACAAAAACAGGCAGTGAACAGGATCTGGCCCACAGCTATAGTTTTCCAACCCTTAACCTACCAACAAAAGTAGTAATTGCAGTTCAAGTACAGGTCTGCCTAAGCTCAAGTCCATGCTCCTTTTCACCAGCATCCTCTATCTCAGTACAAAGCAAGGCACAAGATTTCAAAATAGAATGCCCAAATAAACAGAAAATGGTGCCTGCTCTGGGAAGCTCACAATTTAGGAGGTGAGAAGACTTGTGTGTACTTAACCATACTATGAAGAAGATAATGATAAAGGGTATAACCAAGACCCCATTTCCTCATTTCTACAAATGACTTAAGAATTCATTTTTTTAAAAGATTTTATTTATTTATTTGACAGACAGAGATCACAAGTAGGCAGAGAGAGAAGGAGAAGCAGGCTCCCTGCTGAGCAGAGAGCCCGATGCTGGACTCAATCCCAGAACCCTGAGATCATGACCTGAGCCAAAAACAGAGGCTTTAACCCACTGAGCCACCCAGGCACCCAATAATTCATTTTTTAATTAATCCCCTCAAAAGAATCCATATCATAAAAAAATGTGTTACAAGCAGCATGTATTATATATCTATTTGTGTTCCCATTTGTTTCATTCACCTAGCTAATACAACTTCTTACTGTATCAGATCATTAGATTTATCTCCACTTCTTCCTTCAAAGAATGATACCATTTTAGGCATAAAATAACATTTTAGTTTGTCTGTGCAGTCTAACCTCAAGCTACATGAATCCAACTTAACTAGAGAACCAGGCTTTATCCTGATACTTAATAAAGTACAGATGGTCAAGGCTCAAAATCATAGTTTGGCTATGCCTCAGATATCTTACCTGTAAAGGGAGAAAAATACTACTTCCCTAAATGAGTTAGTAAATGTAAAGCATTCCGGAAACACAATACAAGAACAGTGGTTAAATATGTGAAGTTAACTGATTCTAGACAACTTATGCATAACATCACCAGTGAATGATCTGGGTGTAGTGGTTTAGCAGAGAATAAAATAGAGATCTGTCAATAACTCCCTTGAGGTGTAAAAAACAAACAGCAGACCTGGAGAGAAAAAAAAACAAAAAACAAAACTCTCCAGGAACCCCAAATCCAGGCAGCTGGACTCTAAAGCAAGAAGAGATCTTCTATAATTCTAAAAGCCGCCAACTCAGCTGTGAAAAGCAGGCAGATGCGATAGTTTCCACAGTGATCAGAGAACAGACACTGCTGAAGAGAAAATCCTGATCTTATCTTCAAAACATCCAAAACTAGAGTGGACTGAGTGAAACTAAAGCTGCAACAAAGCCCAGACCCAGCTCAACTACAAATCAGACTGATCTCACTCCTGCTCTAGAAACCTGACAAAGGACCATGCCCTTTCTGAAAATAAGATTACCTTCATTCACTACAAGACAAAATATCCAGCACACAACTAAAAAAAAAAAAAAGCTCAAGGTACACTAAAAAACAAGAAAATATGATTTATGATTAAGAAAGTTAAGAATCGGAGGACGAGGAGTCAAGATGGTGGAGAAGTAGCAGGCTGAGACGACATCAGGTAGCAGGAGATCAGCTAGATAGCTTATCAAACCATTGCGAACACCTACAAATCCAACGGGAGATCGAAGAGAGGAAGAACAGGAATTCTGGAAACAGAAAATCGACCACATTCTGAAAGGTAGGACCGGCAGAGAAATGAATCGAAAGCGACGGGAGGATAGACCGCGGGGGAGGGGCCGGCTCCTGGCAAGCGGCGGAGCAACGGAGCACTAAATCGGGACTTTTAAAAGTCTGCTCCACGGAGCGACATCGCTCCAGAGGCTAAACCGGGGTGAGCCCATGCGGGGTCAGCGTGGCCCCAGGTCCCACAGGGTCACAGAAGGATCGGGGGTGTCTGAGTGTCGCAGAGCTCGCAGGTATTAGAGCAGGGAAGCCGGCTACAGAGACAGAGCCGAGGAGTGAGCTCTCAGCTCGGGGTTACCTTGAACCGGTCGCAGGCTGGGTGAGCTCGGAGCGCTCACCAGCCAGAGGCCAGGAGACTGGAGTGACTGGGGCTTTTCTCTGAGAGCGCACTGAGGAGTGGGGCCCCGAACTCTTGGCTCTTCCGGGCCGGAGACTGGGAGGTCGCCATTTTCATTCCCGTCCTCCAGAACTCTACGGAAAGCCTTAAGGGAACAAAAGCTCCCGAAAGCGAAACCGAGCGGGTTGCGTAGCCCGGCCCCTGGTAAGGGCGGTGCAACTGTGCCTTGGGCAAAGACACTTGAGAATCACTACAACAGGCCTCTCCCCCAGAAGATCAACAAGAAATCCAGCCAAGAACAACTTCACTTAACAAGGAGGCAGCGGAACTCCAGAGGAGGAGAAAGCAAAGCGCGGAATTCATGGCTTTCTCCCCATGATTCTTTAGTCTTGCGGTTAATTTAATTTTTTCTTTAATTTTATTATTTTTTTTCTTTTTCTGCTAAATTTTTTTAACTTTTACCCTTTTCTTTTTTAACATTTTTTAACTAGTTTATCTTAACAATACCTTTCCAAAAAATAATCTTTTTTGAACCTTCATTATTATAGTCATATTTTATCCTTCATAGTATTTAACTTTACTTTTTGTATTCACATAAGGGTTTTTTCTTCTAAAAAGTTTGGGGTACAACTTCCTCTAGTGGATCAAAATATACCCTAAATCTAGCTCCGGGCTTGGTCTAGTCTCCAGCCTGAGCAAATTCTCTACACTTTCTTTTTCTATATTCTCCCAACCAACTTAATCAACATCTATTTTTTTGGAAACTAAAAAAAAATTTCATCTTTATATGCATATTCCATCCCTTCACTGTGTTTACCCTTATATACGTTTTTGAAATTTTGGGAGGTACTTTCTTCTAAGAGACCAAAATACCCCACAATTAAGTGGGTGACCCTGTTCTAGTCACCAGTCTAACATATATATATTTATTTCTCTTTTATATTATTTCTTTATTTGTTTTCTTTTTTTTTTTAATTTTTTTTCTGAACTTCTTTTTATCCCCTTTCTCCCCCCCCCCCCCCACGATTTGGGGTCTCTTCTGATTTGGTTAAAGGGCATTTTCCTGGGGTCTTTGCCACCCTTTAGTATTTTATATACTACTTTATATACAGCTTTATATATATGTATACGCATTTATATACTCCTTTATATACAGCTCCTTCATATACTCTTATCTGGAAAAAATGACAAGACGGAAAAACTCACCACAAAAAAAAGAACAAGAGGCAGTATCGAAGGCTAGGGACCTAATCAATACAGACATAGGTAATATGTCAGATATAGAGTTCAGAATGACGATTATCAAGGTTCTAGCTGGGCTCGAAAAAGGCATGGAAGATATAAGAGAAACCCTCTCTGGAGATATAAAAGCCCTTTCTGGAGAAATAAAAGAACTAAAATCTAACCAAGTTGAAATTAAAAAAAGCTATTAATGAGGTGCAATAAAAAATGGATGCTCTTACTGCTAGGATAAATGAGGCAGAAGAAAGAATTAGTGATATAGAAGACCAAATGACAGAGAATACAGAAGCTGAGCAAAAGAGGGACAAACAGCTACTGGACCAGGAGGGGAGAATTCGAGAGATAAGTGATACCATAAGACAAAACAACATTAGAATAATTGGGATTCCAGAAGAAGAAGAAAGAGAGAGGGGAGCAGAAGGAATATTGGAGAGAATTATTGTAGAGAATTTCCCTAATATGGCAAAGGGAACAAGCATCAAAATTCAGGAGATGCAGAGAACCCTCCTCAAAATCAACAAGAATAGGTCCACACCCCGTCACCTAATACTAAAAATTACAAGTCTTAGCGACAAAGAGAAAATCCTGAAAGCAGCCCAGGAAAAGAAGTCTGTAACATACAATGGTAAAAATATTAGATTGGCAACAGACTTATCCACAGGCCAGAAAGACCTGCCATGATATATTCAGAGCACTGAACGAGAAAAACATGCAGCCAAGAATACTATATCCAGCTAGGCTATCATTGAAAATAGAAGGAGAGATAAAAAGCTTCCAGGACAAACAAAAACTGAAAGAATTTGCAAACACCAAACCAGCTCTACAGGAAATATTGCAAGGGGTCCTCTAAGCAAAGAGAGAGCCTAAAAATAGTAGATCAGAAAGGAACAGAGACAATATATTGTAACAGTCACCTTACAGGCAATACAATGGCACTAAATTCATATCTCTCAATAGTTACCCTGAATGTTAATGGGCTAAATGCCCCAATCAAAAGACACAGGGTATCAGAATGGATAAAAAAACGAAACCCATCAATATATTGCCTACAAGAAACTCATTTTAGACCCGAAGACACCTCCAGATTTAAAGTGAGGGGGTGGAAAACAATTTACCATGCTAATGGACATCAGAAGAAAGCTGGGGTGGCAATCCTTATATCAGATCAATTAGATTTTAAGCCAAAGACTATAATAAGAGATGAGGAAGGACACTATATCATACTCAAAGGGTCTGTCCAA
>PISX010024414.1:0-27857 GCA_004024625.1 Mellivora capensis
CCAGATGTGAGGGTTGAAGGGTTGGTTAGGAAGAAATGAGGCAGTGCTCATAGGGTGCTTAGAGAAGACAGTGTCCGCCTAACCCCAGCAAAAGGCAAGCAAAGAGAGTTTGGGTTTTATCTATGGTGTTGGAGGGACATCTAAGTGGATATATGAATATGCAGTCCCAAAACGTGGTGATGTCCTTAACTCTTAAATTCCATGATGAGAGCCGGCTAACACATATTTGGCAGCTGTTTTCACAGAGGCTCGGGAAGCTGTGTCTAGCATCCAGGGGCGTTTTTCAAGGATTATAGAATAAAGAAATATGCTGAGAAAAGGCTGTTGGAAACCGACAGTGCCAATTTGCTTCCCGAGCAGGCTCCTTATTTCTGAGATGAGGGAAATAGAATATATTAGTTTTTCTAACTACCCGTGATTGTCTCAGTGAGGTAGAAACAGGATAGGAGCTCCTGTTGTCTTATTTGTTTCTCGATCAATCTAATTTAGACTTTAAAATCACACAAACAGGGGCACCTGGGTGGCTCAGTGGGTTAAAGCCTCTGCCTTCGGCTCAGGTCATGATCTCAGGGTCCTAGGATCGAGCCCCACATTGGGCTCTCTGCTCAGCAGGGAGTCTGCTTCTGCCTGCCTCTCTGCCTACTTGTGATCTCTGTCAAATAAATTTAAATAAATAAATAAATAAATAAAATCACACGAACAGTTTCTCAGATTTTTCTCAACATATTTCATTTGTTGTCTTCTCAGTCCTGTTTAACTCCATTTGAGGATGATAATGATTGTGGCCAAATACGGAAGAGTGTATGATCTTTTTCCCATCAGTGATATAAGAGAAAACACACACACACACACACACACACACACAGAGCACTCTTTGAAAGTAATTTGATCTCCTCACTTCAATTATCTAAAATAATTCCTAAATGCTTGAAAACATGAAACTGGATGGTCTCCATCCAGTCCCTATCTCTACTAGACAGAAATATTTTTTAAGCACATTTTAAAAAATAAACTATATTAAACCCTTACTGGAAAAAAAGCCACTTCTGGACAGAGACCAAGCCAAAGCAATTTTAGTTTAAATTGGTTTTCCTGGAAAAGCTGAAAATGTAGTTCAGAAAAGAAATGCTTTGGCAACTTTACAAATCAACATTCAAAAACTAACATGATCAGTCTCCAAAGCCTCTGCTTCGGTGATTCTCAAATACTAGTGTAGAAAAGAATTGCCTGGGGTGCCTGTTAGAATCAGATTACTGGGCCCAGAGAGTAGCTCTGATCCAGACCCAGGTGACTTTGGTATAGGAGATTTGAAGATCACCGTTCAACTCACTCTGAAAAGACAAATTTAGGGCTTTATAAATTGATAGAGCTAGAAGGAGGAGTTGTGTTTGTGTTTATTATGTTGTCTTGTGTGTTTATAAACTGCCTCGGTCTCATAGCCCACTTCAGTGGGGACACCTGTACGAGTCTTATGGGACAGCCTGGTTTAAGACATAGATCGGTCACTACATATGTATGATTTGGGGCAAGTCGTTTACTGTCTTTAGGTTTGGTTTTCTATAAAGTGAGGAGATTGAATGACATCAATGATTCTTAACCCTTTGAGTTTATAGACTCCTTTGAGAAGCTGAAGTAATTATTTAATCTTCTCCAGAAAAATGCACAAATAGACACACACATGTTTGCATGCAAATTTGGGGAGGATCACAGTTTTCTTAAAATGCTGTGGACTTGCTGTGGCAGTGACTCAGTCCTGGAAAACTGGCTTATCTAAATCTAGGTTTCGTAAGGCACCCCACACTCCCTCCAGATTTGTTCTTTAGGAGAGTGCGTCCCTTTACACCCTCCATTTACCTCCCCCCCTTCCCCGACCTTGGGAATCACCATTGTCTTTAGTGTGCGTGACACACTTACACAGGGGCCACTTCATGAAGCTCTTTGCATAAATTTAATCATTAAAAGACCCCCCCCCCTCCAGGTAGGTGACATTATTTGCATTTTACAAATGAGAACATTGAGATCCGTAAAGGTAGAATAACTTGCCTGCAACTACAACCAGGCTCTGGCTTTTACCCTGAGCTCTTAACCTCTCTGGCGGGGTTTCTCAGTCTGGGCATTGCTGACATTTTGAGCTGGTAATTCTTTGTTGTGGGATTCTGTCCTGTGTATTGCGAAATGTTTAGCAGCGTCCCTAGTCTCTAGCCATTAGATGGAGGGACACCCGCTGCCCCCACGTGTGACAACAAAAAGTGCTCCCAGACATTTCCAAATGGCCCGCAACTGAGAACCATACTCTGTTGGTACTCCCTGATAGGGAAGGCTACCCCTGCAGTGAATGGCTGTTTCTGAGGCAAGGTGAGGTGCTCTCTCTCAAGTCTGAAGGAACAGTGGAAGAAAAGTTGGGAACCACTATTGCGAGCCCTCGGGTATCCCAGATCATTTCCTGCTCCTTGATTTTATAAATGCGTAATTTCTACAAACTCTGCCATTGAGTTTTCTCCTAACAGTAAATGCTCTCACGCAGCTGAATGACTCCTTAATCAGGACGTAAAGCTACCTAAAGCTGGTGCTCCTTCGCAAAACCTCTTTTACTGTCTGAAGAAGCTTATACCAACGTGATTCTCAGTTGTGTGTGTACTGAGAGACCAAGATCTGAGGAAATAACAGCTGGGGTTTGAAATGGGATTTGGGACAGTGTCAGCGTTGTGCTTCGTGAGGGTGCTCTGTGGCTTGGCTAACAGCAGATGGGGAAGGCACGGGAAATGACCAGTTTTTCACTGCTGCCGCTCACCCTTTGGTTTTTCCAAACTATGTGAGACAGTTGCTAGAGCATGTTTTAGTGAGTTTTGAAATCGGGTACTAGGAAAAATACACACTGAGTCCTGTCAGGGGTGGGTGTGGGGTTGTACGAACGGGGATTGTTATCAACAAAAGCTCTATTTAAAAATAATTTGGTGGCATAAAGCATGAGGATGTGGTTACACAAAGCTTTTAAAGTATTTTTAAAAGATCAGTAATAACAATGCTTTGCTGCGTGACTCTGACTCTGGTTGTCTCTCTTGAGAAAGTAATTGAGATTGAAATCTTGACCTACATATCAAAGGTTCCCAAGGGACCTATTCAGTCTGACCAAAAAGAAAGTGTTGCCCTTGACTAGTTTATCATTTGGAGAGGGAATAACCAATCCCTGGGGAGCCTGGCTGTGGCAGCAATACACGCCTGGGTTTGGAGGGGCACAGAAGCTGGACAACCCATCAAGAGGGACAAGAAAGACTCCTCACATGAGGTAAAGTCCGAGCTCAGACTTGGAAGATGAGTAGGACTTAGCTAGGCAAATGTGGGGGCAGATTGCAAAGAGGCAGCCCAGGGAATGGTCAGCCCTGAATGAATGGACATGGCTAGCAGGGAGCAAGAGGAGAAACTGAGGCACCCTCAAGGAAGGCAGGTCCACAGGACCAGGGAGGGAGAGTTGGTTTGGAGAGGTGAGAATGGCAGATGTTATGAGGGATGTATGCAGGGCTGTGCAGACCTCAGCACTGCAGAGCCCCCATCACACGTCATATCAAACATATGAAAATGTAGCCCGATCCCACCTTAAGCTGATGTGCAGTTGACTATTTTTAAAATTTTTTATTTAAATTTTAGTTGGTTAATATGCAGTGCAATATTGGTTTTAGGAGTAGAATTCAAGTGATTCATCACTTACGTACAACACCCAGTGCTCATCATACAAGTGCCCTTCTTTTTCCCCACCCCCCATACAGCACAACCCCCACCCACCTCCCCCTATCAAATTTCCATTTGTTTCCCATCTTCCAGAGTCTCCTTATGGGAGCACCTGGGTGGTGCAATTGGCTAAGGGTCTCTTGGTTTTGACTTAGGTCATGATCTCAGGGTTGTGAGATCAGGCCCGTGTCGGACTCCTCGAAGGGTCTGGTTGTCTCCCCCCACTCTCTTGCTCTTACTCTTTCATAAACAATTAAAAATCTTAAAAAAAAAGAGTCTCTTGTGGTTTGTTTCCCTCCTTCCTTCCCCCCTTCCCATATGTTCATCTATTTTGTTTCTTAAATTCCACATGAGTGGAATCATATGGCATTTGTCTTTCTCTGACTACCTTATTTTGCTCAGCATAATACTCTCTAGCTCCATCCATGTCCTTGCAAATGGCAAGATTTCATATTATTATTACATATATATATTTGCGTAATGTCATATATATATGGATAAAGAAGATAGATATATATATATATAATAATGTCATATATACATGGACAAAGAAAAGGTGGTAAATATAATATTTATATATATTTACCACATCGTCTTTATCCATTTATCAGCTGTTATACATTTGGGATCTCTCTGTGGTTTGGCTATTGCTGATAATGTGCAGTTGACTCTTTAATAGCTTATTAATTTCCATTTCAAACTTTTCTTTTTTATATTTTTGTATTTTATATTTCAAAGCCAGGAGTTCTTTTTTTTCAGCTATTAAGCATTTTCAAAGAATCTCCAAAAGCTGGCATGCTCGAGGCATCATGCTTAAAGGGCCCAAATTTTAAACTTTAAACATTATTTTAAACTTTTTAAAATAAAAAAAAAATGTTAAAGCCTTATTTTAAACTTGGAGGTTTAAGCCGGGGTGAACCTGGTAACCGGCTTCCCTCTACTGCCCACTGTCCTCTCTCTCCTTTTTCCTGCCCTTCTGGGGTTCTGGCGGGACATGTGATCACTCAGCTAGCATGGCCCCAGCTTCTCCTGCCGCAAGCAGCAGCCATGTGACTGAAGTTGTCACTGTTTGGGGTGTAGGCCGAAGTGCTAGGTGAACTTTTCAGTCCCGGAGGCTGGCTGCCCCTCTTTCTTCTTTCCTCATCTCTGCCAGCTGGCATGTGATGGGGCAGTGGTGACATGATGTCATCCACGCAGACAAGGATAGCCCTCGAAGGCAGTGGTTCCCGAACTTTAACAAGCATCAGAGGCCCTTGGAGGGCTCAGTAAAACAGATCGCTGGGCCCCATCACCAGAAATTCTGATTCAGTGGGTCTGAATCATTTCTAACACGTTTCCAAGAGATGTTGATGCTGCTGGTCAGGGCTCACATTTTGGATACTCCTGTCCCAAGGGGTGGGGGAGCACTGAGGAGATCCCTGGGTTTCTCTATTACCTGGTGTAGTAGATCTGCCTTCTACCTGCACTGTGAGAGACAAATCAGTTATTCAATTTTTGAACCTCCATAGTTTTGGGTCTCCCTGTTATATCAGCTTTATATACTGGAGCTAATCCATGTTACAGAATTTCAACTTAACCAAGGGAGGCAGTGCAATGTGGTGAATGGGTTTGAATCCCAGTTATGCTACTTTCCAGCTACGTGACCTTGGGCAAGTTATTTAACTTACCCGGTTAAAAAAAAAATCATTTCCCAAATTATTTTTGTGACTCGGTTTTCTCATCTACTAAATGGACCCCAGGGGACAAGTTCACCCAGAGTTCACCTGCCCTTTATAGACCGTGTTCATCCACAAGGACCTCAGAATTCCCTGCCCAGTGGCCATGAACACACTTTCCTGACCTGCATGGATCTCTGCTCTGGCTTTGTCCTTCTGATGGCTGATTCTGCCTTCCAGCTACCGTCATAGGTCTGAGATGGTGCCAAGGGATAGCTGTGTGACGGGTGTGGTTGGGTGGACAGGCTGGAGTGTCCTATATCACACAGGTCCCTCTGGCATATAATGACAGAGCCAAGGGTAGGGAGAGAACGGGATAGACTGTGGGACAGAGGCAAGTTTGCCAAGTAGTCCCATTCTAGGAGCATGGAACAATCTCTGAATCTGAGAATTCTAAATTTGAGCCCAGCTTTCCGGTTGTTATGAAAACATATTTGTCAAGTTAGGAGAACAGAATATTATTTAACAGTTGGATGGCTTGATTTATGATTTAAAAATACTTAGACATATAGCCTGTGGACTTCTATCTGGACTTCTGCCCTGGCCTATAAGTTTGGAGGTAAGCCTAGCTACCTTGTAGGTTGGACATGAGGGCCAAATGAAACAATAGACAAAAAGTCCTCAGAACAGGGTGCCTGGGTGGCTCAGTGGGTTAAAGGCTCTGCCTTCAGCCCGGGTTGTGATCCCAGGGTCCTGGGATCGAGCCGCACATCGGGCTCTCTGCTCAGCATGGAGCCTGCTTCCTCCTCTCTCTCTGCCTGCTTGTGATCTCTGTCTGTTAAATAAATAAATAAAATCTTGAAAAAAAAAATCCTCAGAACAATGCTGGGTACCTGTGGTATGTGCTCAATAATGTTAGCAATGATGACGCTTACGATTTTCCTGAGCACAATACGGTCTTAGTTGAAAGAACTGAAGCACAATAGTGACATTTGCTCATTATTTCCTCCAACAAATATTGATTAAGGGTTTATTATGTGTCTGGCATTGTTCTGGGAGCTTCCAATAATGTGAGTAATCAATGCAAAGCTCCTATTTTCAAGGAATGTACATTAGAGTGGAGGGTGGGGAAACATAAAAATAAAATGTAACACCTGTGAAGTGATGTCTTTCAGTCTTAGGAAGATCACTTTGGTTGGAAGGAGGTAAGATGGTTAAGTAGATATCAATTAGGTGCTTGTTGGGATAATTTATAAAAGAGATGCTGGTAGTCTGATAGCAGGTAATAATAATAGAGTGAATAGAGTTCAGTGAACAGATTTAAAAAAACATTACTGTATTAGAATGAGGACACTTGGTGATTGATCGATACAAGGAGGAATCAAAAATGACAGCTGGGATTCTCAGTTAGGCATCAGGATAATGATGATGCTGGTCCCCTGGACTGGAATGTAGGAGAAGGAGAGATTGGTCTGGAAAGCAGAGGAGGGGGTCTGTTCTGGACATTGGGGTTTTGAGATGGCCACAGAACACCCAAGGAGCAACATCGGGGAGGCAACTTTGCATATGGGTAGAAGTTAAGCCAGGTGGCAGCTGTCTCAGGGGTGAGATCGAATGCAGCGTGGGGTGGGCACTGGGTGGGAGAAACCCAGCCCTTCTGCCAGGAGCCAGAGTGAGCTTGTGTAGGCGGCCTGAGAAGAGGGAGCACAGGGGAAGTTTTCATTCGGTTGTGGTGAAACTGGCATTTTTGAAGCCAAGGGGAAGGAATGGGTCAGGGGTAGAGAGACTGGACATGTCTCAGAAGGGTGGCTGAGGGGGCAAGTTCCTGCTGAGGGTAGGGGGAACGAGGTGGTCCTGGAAACCACTTACCAAATATTTCACCATGGAAAAAAACCTGAAATCATTTATATAGCCGCCCATTCCCTGATTCAGTAGTTATTTATCCAGTACCTTCTAGCTTCTACATGCCAGGCATAGTCCTCCTGCTGGGAATGAGAGAGAAACCCCCCACTCTCACCCTATTTTATGTAAATTTAATAGCTTCAAACAAAACTCACACCAAATACAAACAAAAACTTGCCCCCTGGCGGGCCAGGGCTGCAGAAGGCATGGTCTTCACAGAAGAGTGAATGAAGGGTGTGAAAGCCTCTCAGCAGGGGATTTTGCTCATTCCCAGAGGCATGCAGCTGGGCCAGGGAACCTGGAATTCAAATACTGCTTTGGTGTGAGAGGAAATTTTAATTTACTTATTTAAAAAAATTTTTTTTTAAAAGATTTTATTTATTTATCTGACAGACAGAGATCACAAGTAGGCAGAGAGGCAGGCACGGGGGTGGGAGGTGGGAAGCAGGCTCCAAGCCGAGCAGAGAGCCCGACGCTCCATCCCAGGACCCTGGGGTCATGACCCGAGCTGAAGGCAGAGGCCTTAATCCACTGAGCCACCCAGGCGCCCCTATTTTAAAAATTTATTAAAGAGAGTGTCTTTTTTGCACTGTATATTTTTTCCTGCTTTGTCGATTATTTGACCATAGAGTTGAGGGTCCATATCTGGGCTCAACCCCAATGTTCATAGCAGCAATGGCCACGGTCGCGAAACTGTGGAAAGAACCAAGATGCCCTTCAACGGACGAATGGATAAGGAAGATGTGGTCCATATACACTATGGAGTATTATGCCTCCATCAGAAAGGATGAATACTCAACTTTTGTATCAACATGGACAGGACTGGAAGAGATTATGCTGAGTGAAATAAGTCAAGCAGAAAGAGTCAATTATCATATGGTTTCACTTATTTGTGGAGCATAACAAATAACACGGAGGACATGGGGAGATGGAGAGGAGAAGGGAGTGGAGGGAAATTGGAGGGGAAGAGGAACCATGAGAGACTTTGGACTCTGAAAAACAACCTGAGGGATTTGAAGGGGCGGGGGGTGGGAGGTTGGGGGAGCCTGGTGGTGGGTATTGTGGAGGGCACGCATTGCATGGAGCACTAGGTGTGGTGCATAAATAATGAATTCTGTTACACTGAAAAGAAATTAAATTTTAAAAAAATTAAAAATATTTTACTTATATATTTGACAGAGAGAGACCACAAGCAGGGGTAGCGGGAGAGGAAGAAGCAGGCTCTGCTGAGCAGGGAGCCCGATGTTGGACTCTATCCCAGGACTCTGGGGTCATGACCTGAGCCAAAGGCAGGTGCTTAACCGATTGAGCTACCCAGGGGGCCCAAGAGGAAATTTTTATCTCAAGAACAAAGTTTAACTCTAAATAATTAGAGGACTGTCTTGCATTTGTGATGTGTTTGATGTACTCAGAGGCTCAATAAAGACAAATGACCACAGGCAGAGGACAATGGCAAATTCTCTTCAACATCAATGAACTTGACATCTGAATCTCTCAGTCCTCTGAAGAGCAAATCTCTGGTTCTTCTCTTTAATCCCCTAACTCAACTCATTCCACTTAATTACTGCCTAAAAGGGCTAAACCCATCAAGTCAGGCTTAGCACAAACCCCATTAGAGTTGTTAGCGGTCATTACTTAATACCATTCTTTGAAAGGGAGAGGGGAAAGCTGAGGGAGAGTGTTTTGCACTCCATTCCTGAAATGTTACCCTGTGGCCCGCCGGGAAAGGGTTCAGACTGGGGGACACGGGACTACAGCACACGATAGGCAGAGTACGCATGTTTCTAGTGTCAGAACTAGGGAGGAAGAATGTTACATTTATGTGTGGGGATTCAGAGAAAGTTTGAAAAGAAAGGCCTTGGAAGTCACTGAGTGAAAGCTGCTTTTTTGACAAGATGACATAAACAACCCATCACAAGGCTGGTTGGTAGATGCTCAGCTTAGAACTCAGGTGTCCTGAAACCTCACGGAGCATTTTTTTTTTTAAAATATAGATACTTTAAAAAAAAAAAAGATTATTTATTTATTTATTTGACAGAGATCACTAGTAGGCAGAGAGGGAAGCAGAGAGAGAGAGAGGAGAAAGCAGGCTCCCCACTGAGCAGAGAGCCCGGTGCGGGGCTCGATCCCAGGACCCTGGTACCATGACCTGAGCCGAAGGCAGAGGCTTTAACCCACTGAGCCACCCAGGCGCCCCCTCATCAAACATTTTTTCCATTAGGCCAGGTTACCATATTCCATACTGAGTTCAGTTTTCAGATAAATGATTTTCACAGTGAAAATTAATTTATTGGGGGGGGTAGAAGGGAAGGATGGCTTTTATGGAAAATTTCCCATGCGGAATGATTAAATAAGAGCTTGTGTCAAATTAATTTCCAACATTTGACTGCAAATCTCCATCTAAGGCCACAGAATAAAAAGTTCTCAAACAAAAGGCCGTCTTTGTCATTGACATTGTGAATTATTCAGGTTTCTTTCTATCTCCAACACCTACTTTTAACTTGACCATTTCATTTTTACCCTCTAACCCTTTCATTCCTGAACACAAGCCAAACTCTGGAAAGGAGTTTGGTGATGAGAATAAAATCAAAATGATGACTTAAATGGAGATTTGGGGATTTTCTGTGGATAATTGTCCCACCTTACCACAGAAAAAATGAATTTCATTTAGAATACAAAGTAATTCTCGCAGCAAGTGTGAGATGGAAGAGATCAGTCCTGGGTACTGGGAGTATATTCATCCCTTGGAAAAATCTTGCCCACAGAATGCATGAGGCTAGGATGAAATATATTAGGAGCATATTAAATTTTATTTGAACACGGGTGAGAGGGAAAAAAGGAAAGAAAAATGAAGCAGGGTGAAAAATAAGGTGATTGAGAGAAAGAGAGAAAAGACAAGACAGAGAAACTTGTTAATTACAGGACTTTCTGAGCAAGATATTTTTTTCCTTTCACAAGATAGAAGCTATTGAATAATTCATGCCAAGCGTGGAAAGGCTGCCTTTTCCCTGGGTGATGTATAACTGAGCACGAGAGAGCTTCGTGTGGGTTCACCACATCAGGCACCATTCTTGCTTCTCGAGCTCAGCTTCTGCTTCTGCAGCCAAGCATCTCTCCTTCTGCTCCCTGCCTGCCCGCCCTTCTGGGCTTGCAGCCTGCCACTTGACTTTCCCCAGCCCTGCTGCCAGCTGAGAAGTCTCCCTGCAGCTGCTGATTTCTGCCTAGGACCATGTGTGTGGATGCTGCTTGGGAGAAGCCAGCCCTGGCTCCTGGCACTGATCCCAGCTGAGTTTCTCCTGTTGATTTTGGGACCACAGATGCTGCTGTGAGGAGGTATTTCCCGGCATCCCTGCCTCTGCTACTGCCAGCTAAGGATCAGCCCCAAAGTAAGGTACGCCCCTCAACCCCTCTCCCCTGGCATTTCCCCCAGCTGGGATATCTCTGCTTTCTCCTGGAAACTAGGGGCTCTATCTGGCAATATTCCCAACTGTGTGCGCGTGTGCATGTGTGTGTGTGCGTGTGTGTGTGTGTGTGTGTGTGCATGCATGAGTGTTTGGGGGGAGAAGAGGAGACTCTTGGTATTGCTCTGTCCCGGGCTTGGGCTTCCCTGGTGCCTGCCGAATGCAGAGACCTTTCCCCTGGCACTGGAGACATTTCCGAGGCAGGCACCTGTCATCTGCCACCCCCGTCCTCCTCGAGCTCCCTCTCACCCCCTCCCCCAGCCCATTATTCTACTTCAGCCTTTTGTGTCGGTGGCAGAGGCTGAAGGGATGCTCTGTCCTCCCCGCAGGCGGGTGTCAGGATGGGCCACGCTGTGAGAAGCTGACGCTAGCAAGCGAGGTGTGAAGAGTTGGCCAGAATGACCAACTCCTCCTCCACGTCCACCTCCTCCACCACCGGGGGATCGCTGCTGCTGCTCTGCGAGGACGAGGAGTCGTGGGCGGGCCGGCGCATCCCCGTGTCCCTTCTGTACTCGGGCCTGGCCATCGGGGGCACGCTGGCCAACGGCATGGTCATCTATCTCGTGTCGTCCTTCCGAAAGCTGCAGACCACCAGCAACGCCTTCATCGTGAACGGCTGCGCGGCGGACCTCAGCGTCTGCGCCCTCTGGATGCCGCAGGAGGCGGTGCTCGGGCTCCTGCCCACCGGCTCGGCGGAGCCCCCCGCGGACTGGGACGGCGCCGGCGGCAGCTACCGCCTGCTGCGGGGCGGGCTGCTAGGCCTGGGGCTCACCGTGTCCCTCTTGTCCCACTGCCTGGTGGCCCTGAACCGCTACCTGCTCATCACCCGGGCGCCTGCCACCTACCAGGCGCTGTACCAGCGGCGCCACACGGCCGGTATGCTGGCGCTCTCCTGGGCGCTCGCCCTGGGCCTCGTGCTGCTGCTCCCGCCCTGGGCGCCCAGACCCGGCGCCGCGCCCCCGCGCGTCCACTACCCGGCCCTGCTCGCCGCCGCGGCGCTGCTGGCGCAGACGGCGCTGCTGCTGCACTGCTACCTGGGCATCGTGCGCCGCGTGCGCGTCAGCGTCAAGCGGGTCAGCGTCCTCAACTTCCACCTGCTGCACCAGCTGCCCGGCTGCGCCGCCGCCGCCGCCGCCTTCCCGGGCGCCCCGCACGCGCCGGGCCCCGGGGGTGCGGCGCACCCCGCGCAGGCCCAGCCCCTGCCGCCAGCGCTGCAGCCGCGGCGGGCGCAGCGGCGTCTCAGCGGCCTGTCGGTGCTGCTGCTCTGCTGCGTCTTCCTGCTGGCCACGCAGCCGCTGGTGTGGGTGAGCCTGGCCAGCGGCTTCTCGCTACCCGTGCCCTGGGGCGTGCAGGCGGCCAGCTGGCTCCTGTGCTGCGCCCTGTCCGCGCTCAACCCGCTGCTCTACACGTGGAGGAACGAGGAGTTCCGGCGCTCCGTGCGCTCCGTCCTGCCGGGCGTCGGCGACGCGGCGGCCGCCGCCGCTGCCGCCACGGCAGTGCCCGCGGTGTCCCAGGCGCAGCTGGGCACCCGCGCCGCCGGCCAGCACTGGTGACCCGGCCAGGGCCCGCGGGAAACGGGGGTGCCGGCTTCCAGCGTCCTTGGTCGGCGTCGCCTCCTGCGCTTGTAAAGTTCCCCCTGTCCGAACGAAGACTCCTGCAGGCCAAGCCCGATAAATCGGTGCGAAGATTTCGCCTTTGACCCCAGTGGAATACCTGGGAACCGAGGTCTCTCCCTAAATGGGGTCCCCGAAGTCACTTTGAACAGCCACCTGGTTTTTAGCCTTTGTTTCTGTGTTTTAGAGAAGCCCTAAAGTCGAAACACCGGAAACTTCAAGAACTTGCTACCCTGACATTTTAAAAGAACAGGTTAATTTATTTCAGCACTGTTTTTGAAAAGAGCTTGGATAAAGTATCACCGTCCCCACCTTCATCGTCTTATAATATAGACGAAGCGCCTCGAGTGTGCATAAGCCAAAGGAAATGATACTGATGAAGGAAATAAGATATAAGAAGTATTTTAGAAAGTAACTTATCTTTGATGATGCTTCTCTTACGATTTAGCCTTTGTATGAACCCGGAGAATGAAGCCACAGACGGGCATACCAGTATGAGCTGCCATTAAGACTTCAAGCCCTTTATTCTTAAAAGGGTTTTTATAAAGTCAAATCATTGCCGAATGAGATAGAATCTTAGCCAGTGAGAAAAGAGAAGACAGATCTATTACTTTACACCTGTTTTTGCACTTCTAAGAGTGAACATTGGCATTAGGCGTTAAAGTGAATATTTCCCCTTGTGCTGATTGATGGTCTGAGCCAGCCATGGAATTCTGAAAACAAATAAGGGGGTTATCTGTTTTAGGTACCAGCTTCATGTTTTTACAGCATGCACACTTGTTGCTACCTTCATTTTGCAATCAGTTTACTTGCCTTATGAGTGTGATTGCAGCTTTGAACACTCTGTAGTATAATGGTTGCTAAGGAGAATAAGTCCTTCTGTTTTCTCTTTAACATTAAAATATCTCAATGCACATGATATAATTAAACACTAATGATACCATGACTGCATAGCTAATCTTAGCCGTTATTGCATGCTCCTAGATGCTAGAACTTACTGGGCATGTGGTATATACTAAAGCAATACCCATTAGACAAGGACATTTTACTTCTTCCAGACACCAGAAGAAGTGACCTTCAATTATTTGAAAAGAGACACGGAGATACCCTGGCTACTTGTCTTGACAAGTTCTTGTCAAGGTTCTTGTCTTGACCCAATTTATGAGAAACTCCCAGTTGGGACTTTATTTTGCAAATGGAACCACAGTCAAGATGGATCATTAATAGTGGTTTTGGCTCCGCAAGGCAGTCTGTGTTCTTTTAGGGTTTAGACAAGCCACACATTACAACGCAACACTGGTTTTTAAGTAGTTCATATATATGTTACCATGACACTCGGCATTAATATTGGGTCTGTTGAAGCAGGTTTAACAAACCCAGTTATATACAGCAAACAGTTCAAATGGGAATCTGTTTTAAAATGTATGATTTGAGGCTTGTCTTCGGTTTACTAAATTTATTTAGAAATGGATGAAACACAAAATCATGTGAGATCACTTTATAAAATTAAAATGGGAAAAAAGTAATTTAAGATAACCATCTATTAGCATTATGACTGCTAACTACATCAGAGCTGGGGCCGGACCTCAATTAACTGTGTATTTCAGAACAAAAACAGCTTCTTTTGTCGCACTCTTGAACATCGTTAAGTTAGAACAGTGGGAACCTGCGTGCATTTGAATAATTATGGGAGTTGCAGGAAACTTAGACATGTTGGTAGTAAAACAAAAAAAAATAGGTTCATTACCAATAATAGGTCAGCAGTCATTTTACTAATTTCTCCCCTATGTGCATGTATCATTTCTCTCTCACTAAGGTTTCATCTATTCCCATTTTCCTTGATTCAAATATTTAACTATGATTCAAATGTTTAATTAAAGTTCAGACAACTATTTCTCTGAGTTTTTTCCTTCTGTCTCTGGTCTTCTTGCCTACCTCCTTGAGAACACTGTAACAGGGGGACACCACCAAGGCATCGGTGATGAGAGTCACTTCCTTGTTCCTCCTTTATTTAATTTTATTTTTAGTTTCTCAAATTATTTCTGCCTTACATAATTAAATAGGGTTGTATGCCAGCATTAAAAAGAAATAGGTATGATTTCCTTTCTGTAAGCATAACTGAATTGGGGAATAGGTTGCAAAAACAAGAGAGAGCTGAAGATTTTCCTTTGGGTGAGCGGAACTCGGGGGGACACTTTCCTAAATCTCTACCAAAGAGATATTCTTTTAATCGGGCCATTATTTTCGTTTCTCACTGTGGATGTTGTCGATGATTTCTCCCGCCAATCCCCAAAGCATTTGCCACACATATAAACTTAGCTTTTCAGGTACCTGGTATCTTCCAGTGTTTCTGGTTAACACTGGGAACCATCTTAGGCTGGCTCATTGCCATTTGGGAGACCTACTTTAGGTTACATTTACTGGTAATTAACTCCGCAGGCCTGATTCACTTTTAATTTCCAAGTAGCAATGATGTGTCTAAAAATGCCTTACCAGGGCAATAGCTGGAGTGTTGGAGTTATTGCTTTTACAAATTAAGTTAATGGAGATTGTGTTCTTATTTAAATGAAACCACATATTATCCACTCAGGAATAAAATATCCTAATTGCTGTTGTGGGTTGCCCTATTTTGCTTTTTCTATTTTATTTTTCCTTTAGGTGTATGCCTCATCTCAATGCACATGATATAAAAGACACATAGCACCTGCTGTCCACCCCACCCCCAGGCCCCCTTGCACCTAAATGGCTAAATTCTAGGATGTCATGGAGATTACTACTAGCACTTCTCTCCTTCTACAATGAAGTATTTTTTCATAAAAAATAATTCTGTCATACAAAGGCATCCACAGATGGTTTTTGTTTTAAACACCACAGGGCTTTAACTTTCTGATAGACCCCTTGAAAAAATTTGCTCACCAAGAGAATGTTGGTCTGCTTTGGCCTTGTGGCTCAGGGCATCCCCGTTCTTCTGATGACAACCATATCGGTTAAATTCATTGTTTCATGTGTAAACTTTATTCCATTCCCCCAGGCCCTCAGACGATGCTCATCTGGCTCTCTGGCAATCCTAGGAGCTGACTTGACAAAGACATTGTGGCATACATTTCAATTCAAGGACATTGAGAAAAATTGTAGTTGGAGCTTCCTTTCAGAGGCCTGCCTTTAATGTTTGTGGGTTGTGGGGCAAGAATGGAGCTCCAGATGGGAGTTCTTCGTCTGTAGGAACAAGGCAGGGGTGGGGGGAGCCTTTCTCCCTCTACTCTTCCCTCTTGTACTTTAAGGGTCTCATGCATATGTGAGCAGCCTCAGCCCACAGGTCTAAGCTCTGCCTGCATTCACCCCTCAAGCCACCCCCTGCCCACCTCTAGGATTTCAAGGTGCCCACAGAGGGGGGGGGAGCGTGTCCTAGAGGTGGCCTCAAGACAGGTAGGCAGGAATTCCTGGGCTCCAGGTACCATCCCAGGACTTATGAGGAAGCACAAGCTCAGATGGGGGCCTTTCCTCGGACTCCTTCCCCTGTGGAAAGGAGAGTGACCCGAGGAGGGCGGGAGCAGACCCTTTAAAGCATGAGATCCAGGTTGGGACCCATGCATCTCAAGTCTGAGGTGGGTACCACTTTCACATAGGTCCTCCTCAAGTAGCCTTTCCTAGATCCTCCCACCAGCAGGAGTTCCTTAACCAGGTGCTCCCGGGGACTGAATCCTATGAGACCTGGTGCAGGTAAGGCGGATGCTGAGGAGGGAGTGGGAAGCCTGGATATACGTGGGGTGGATTGTACAGTTGCCTTAGCTTGTGTGTCCTTTTGCAGATTTTCATGATGAAATTTGAAAAAAGTAAAGCCAAACTCGGAAAAAAGAAAGATGAAAAGGAAGAAGGAAGTGAAAAAGTAAAGAAAGAAAAGTAATTAATGTGCCTAAGGTCAAGTAGCAATTAGATAGAAAAACTGGGGTGTAAGTCTTTTGTTTGACTCCATAGCATGGGAAGTCACCACTGTGCTATAGGCTAAAATCAGAAGTTTTTAATCAGGTGTGGAATTTCCTCCATGGTGTGACTATTCCCCAGTTTCGACAATCTTCTTTTTCTCCTACTTGCATCCTTTGCTATAGCCTAGTTGGTCTTTGCCATGTTCTGTGTCTGACACTTGTTCATTCAAAGTCCTTCCTGGAGTGTCGTTGAGTCTTATCACTTACCCAATCCCCATTCTTCCTTCCAAGAAGGTTCACTGAGGTTCTAGCTTCTCCTGAAAGCCCCGCCCATTGCCCCCACCACTGCCCCCACGTCCCAGCCATAAGCTCTGCCTCCACAGAGTTCCTGTGTTGTGTTATTTTCACCCTGTGTTCGCTTGTATCATCTCTGACGTAATGTGTGTTGTCTTCAAAACTGGTTTCTTTTTCATTCCTTTGATTTTTTTTTTTTTTGAGCAAATGCTGTCTTCTATCTTTTACTAAGCAGTTACCTGAAATATACTAGATAATTAATATATTTTTCTAGTTAAGGACAGTAATTTTGAAAGGAAAAAAGATCTGGTTCTTCCCCTTGCATGTGTATTTTTCTCTTACTGAAATTGACCCAAGAATAAATCACATTTCTTAACGCCTATCTTGCCAAAGGATATCCCAGAGTAGTGACATATGGGATTATAAGCCATGTGTATAAATCACAAACTGTCGGTGCTGTCATTTGGGGGAGATTTGTACTCCTGTTATGGAAGTTCTGTTCATATTCTGAACAAATATCAGTAATTATACATACAGTGATTTTGCAGGGCCTTGCATAGAAAAGCTGTGTATTTTTGATATCTAAAATCCTTAGACACTGCTAATCAATGACTGTGCTATTTTGCTAGGATTTCTAGAGAAATAACCATGGGAATGTCTTTTCCTGTCTTGTCAATTCACTGAATGGTACACCTGGAGATCGTCCAGTCCAGATCCTTGCTTTTTTTTTTAATTTTTAATTTTTTCGTTAACATAAAAAGTAGTATTTGTTTCAGGGGTACAGGTCTGTGAATGATCAGTCATACACAATTCACAGCACTCACCATAGCATATACCCTCCCCAGTGTCCATCACCCAGCCACTCTATTCCTCCTCCCCAAACCCCAGCAAGCCTCAGTTTATTTCCCAAGATTAAGGGTCTCTTATGGTTTGTCTCCCTCCCTGCTCCCATCTTGTTTCATTTTTTCCCTCCGTACCCCCCACAACCCTCCACCCTGCCTCTCAAATGCCTCATATCAGAGAGATCATATGATAATTGTCTTTCTCTGATTGACTTATTTTGCTTAGCATAATACCCTCTAGTTCCATCCACGTCATTGCAAATGGCAAGATTTCCGGTTCTTTGATGGCTGCATAGTATTCCATTGTGTATATATACCACGTCTTCTTTATCCATTCATCTGTTGATGGACATCTAGGTTCTTTCCATAGTTTGGCTATTGTGGACATTGCTGCTATAAACATTTGGGAGCACGTGCCCCTTTGGATCACTACATTTGTATCTTTAGGGTAAATACCCAGTAGTGTGATTGCTGGGTCATAGGGTAGCTCTATTTTCAACTTTTTGAGGAACCTCCATGCTGTTTTCCAGAGTGGCTGCACCAGCTTGCATTCCCACTATCAGGGTAGGAGGGTTCCCCTTTTTCTGCATCCTCGCCAACATATGCCATTTCCTGACTTGTTAATTTTAGCCATAACAAATTAAACTTGTTAATTTTAGTCACACATAGCCTGACTGGTGTGAGGTGGTATCTCATTGTACTTTTTTGTATTTCCTTGAAGCTGAGTGATGTTGAGCACTTTTCATGTGTCTGTTGGCCATCTGGATGCCTTTTTTGCAGAAATGTCTGTTCATGTCTTCTGCCCATTTCTTGGTTGGATTATTTATTCTTTGGGTGTTGAGTTTGATAAGTTCTTTATAGATTTTGGATACTAGCCCATTACCTGATATGTCATTTTATGGGAGAAGATATTACTCCCATTCTGTCAGGTGTCTTTTTGTTTTGTTGACTGTTTCCTTTGCTGTGCAAAAGCTTTTGATCTTGATGAAATCCCAATAGTTCATTTTTGCCCTTGCTTCTCTTGCCTCTGGTGCTGTTTCTAAGAAGAAGTTGCTGCGGCTAAGATCGAAGAGGTTGCTGCCTGTGTTCTCCTCAAGGATTTTGATGGATTCCTGTCTCACACTGAGGTCTTTCATCCATTTTGAGTCTATTTTTATGTGTGGTGTGAGGAAATGGTCCAGTTTCCTCTTCTTCTGCATGCAGCTGTCCAATTTTCCCAACACCATTTGTTGAAGAGACTGAGTTTTTTCCATTGGACATTCTTTCCTGCTTTGTTGAAGATTAGTTGACCCTAGAGTTCAGTTTTTGTGCCAGTACCATACTGTCTTGATAATTTCAGCTTTGTAATAGAGCTTGAAATCTGGAATTGTGATGATGCCAACTTTGGTTTTCTTTTTTAATATTCCTCTGGCTATTTGGGGTCTTTTCTGGTTCCATATAGATTTTAGGATTATTTGTTCCATTTCTTTGAAAAATGTTGATGGTATTTTTGATAGGGATTGCATGAAATATGTAGGTTGCTTTAGGTAGCATAGACATTTTCACAATATTTGTTCTTCCAATCTATGAGCATGGAAAGTTTTTCTATTTCTTTGTGTCTCCCCCAATTTCTTTCATGAGTACTTTATAGTGTTCTGACAACAGATTCTTTGCCTCTTTGGTTAGGTTTATTCCTAAGCATTGTGCAGTTTTGGTGCAATTGTAAATGGGAATGACTCCTTAATTTCTCTTTCTTCTGTCCAGCTCTTGATGTATAGACATGCAACTGATTTCTGTGCATTGATTTTATATCCTGACACTTTACTGAATTCCTGTATGAGTTCTAGCAGTTTTAGAGTGTAGTCTTTTGGATTTTCCAAAAAAGTATCATATCATCTGCAAAAAGTGAGAGTTTGACTTCTTCTTTGATGATTCGGATGTCTTTTATTTCTTTTTGTTGTCTGATTGCTGAGGCTAGGACTTCTAGTACTATGTTGAATAGCAGTGCTGATAGTGGACATCCCTGCTGTGTTCCCGACCTTAGGGGAAAAGCTCTCAGTTTTTCTCCGTTGAGAATGATATTTGCTGTGGGTTTTTCATATATGGCTTTGATGATATTGAGATATATACCCTCTGTGCCTACACTGTGAAGAGTTTTGATCATGAAAGGATGCTGTACTTTGTCAAATGCTTTTTCAGCATCTATCAAGAGTATCATATGGTTCTTGTTCTTTCTTTTATCAATGTATTGTATCACATTGATTGATTAAAATTTGCATTTCTGACCATCTGTTTTTTTTATCTGCTTTGTGGCCTCAGAGAAAACAGCCTTCCACTTGTCTCAATTTCTTCCTGTCCTGCAGAGGACCAGGCAAACAAGCATTCCTAGCAAAAGTACGGCCTTCCTGCGGCAGGGGACCCTTTCATGTTCTCCAAATCCACTGGCCCGCCATTCCCAGTAGGCTGGGCCCATGCAGGCCCATGGCCACGAGGGGAACAGTTAGCTCTCCAGGGCCCAGTGAGACCACTGAGTCAGAGACCACAACCAGATGAAGAGACTGAGACCATGAAAACACCGCACCCTCCCACACAGGCCTGCGGTCTGCCTGAGGTCATTCATCCCTTGCATCCCGACCACTTCCCCAGGCCCACTGCCCAGCCCCCCATAACCAGAATTTTTTACAATGTGAAATAGAACAAAATGGAATAAAGCCCATGAAGTAAAGTCAAGTGTTTTTGGGTTTGTTTTTTTTTTCAAGATTTTATTTATTTATTTGACAGAGAGAGAAAAAGAAAAAAAGAGGAAAGAATGTGATTAGGCTGGAGACTAGAACAAACCCATGTGTTAGATTTAGGGTATATTTTGATCTGTTAGAAGACACTGTATCCCAAAATCTTAAAGAAAGAACAACGTATATGTATACAAAAAATAAGGCTACATATAATGGAGGGTTAGAATCTGACAATAACAATGAAAATTTAAAAAGATTTTTAAAAAGGTATTGATTGATAAGATAAAATAGTTTTAAAAAGTTAAAATAGGAAAGCGGAAAAATGTAAAAAACGGAATAGAATAAGAATAAAATAAAATTTTAAAAATTTAACTTTGAAAGACTAAAGAATCATGGGAAAATAACCATCAATTCTATGTGTTGCATTCCCCTAGCACTGGTGTTTTGCAGTTCTCATTGATCAGTGAACTTGGTCTTAGGTGGATGTTCTTGCGGATCTTCTTGGGGAGGGGCCTGTTGCAGTGATTCTCAAGTGTCTTTGCCTGAGACAGAATTGCACTGCCCTTACCAGGGTCCAGGCTGAGTTATCTGTTCGGGTTCACTCTTGGAAGCTTTTGTTCCCCAAACGCTTTCTGTAGAGCTCTGGAGGACAGGAATGGAAATGGCAGCCTCCCAGTCTCCGGCCTGGAGTTGCTGAGAGCTCAGGGCTGCATTCCCCAATCCACCCTCAGAGAAAAGCAGTCAATCCCTCCCACCTCCCTGGTCTCTGGCTGCGCTCTGTGCTTACCCAGCCTGTGACCAAGCATTTCTATCTCTGGCCCACAGACCCATTTGAAATCTCCAAACCCAGCAGATCCCTGCTGTAGGCTCCCATGCTGCTCCTCCCGGAGGAGGAAGGTGAGTTCACCCAGATCTGCCACTTGCGGGGTCCCTGCTTGAAGAACAGTGGTCTGACTGTGCCTTGGATCATGGGTTAAGGTAACCCCAATCTGAGAGCTCACTCCTCAGCTCCGTCTCTGTAGCCAGCCTCCTTCCTCTGATACTGGGGAGCTCTGCCATGCTCAGACACCCCCAGTCTTTCTGTGACCCTGAGGGAGCTCAGACCACACTGTCCCCGCAAGAGCTCCACTCCTCTGGAGCAATGTCCCTCAGTGGAGCAGACTTCTAAAAGTTCTGATTTTGTGCTCTGTTGTTCTCTCACACCAGTAAGCGGCTGACAGAGGCTCCCTACCCTACCCCTCCACCCACCCTGAGCTCTATCTTCCCATATATCATCTCAGATTTATTTCTCTGCAGATCCTATCTTCCAGAAAGTAGTCGCTTCTCCATTCCTAGAATTGTTGCTCTCCTTCTCTTTGACCTCCTGTTGAGTTTGTACATGTTCAGAATGGCTTGATAACTATCTAGCTGAACTCCTGGGACTGGATGAAATTTCAGTTTCCTACTCCTGCACCATCTTGCTCCTCCCCCTGCTTGCTATTTTTATTAGACAGAATGTGCTTTAGTTTTTTTTTTTTTAATTTTATTTATATATTTGACAGATCACAAGTAGGCAGAGAGGCAGGCAGAGAGAGAGAGGAAGGGAAGCAGGCTCCCTGCTGAGCAGAGAGCCCAACTCGGGGCTCGATCCCAGGACCCTGGGATCATGACCTGAGCCGAAAGCAGAGGCTTAACCCACTGAGCCACCCAGGCACCCCTGTGCTTTAGTTTTTGATCTTTTCTCTTCTCAGGTAGTAGGAAACTATGTAGCATCATTTGTATGGTAATGCTGTAACAGATACACTTCTTTTTTTTTTTTTAAGAGTTTATTTATTTATTTGACAGATAGCGATCACAAGTAGGCAGAGATAGAGGGGGGCAAGTAGGCTCCCCGCCGAGCAGAGAGCCGGGCAGGGCTCCATCCCAGGACTCTGGGATCATGATCCAAGCTGAAGGCAGAGGCTTTAACCCGCTGAGCCACCCAGGTGCCCCAACAGATACACTTCTTTTAGCCAAATGAAAGTTCTATGAAATGTCAATGTGGTTGAATTTAAAAACCTGCCCTTATGAAAGTTTTACTTCTTGAAAATAAGTTTTTAAAATTTTTTAATAAATTTCCTAAAATTTTAAGATATGGAAACATAGAAGAGATTATATTACCATAGTTTCACATCTCAAAGATTATCACTCTTTCTAAAAAAATTTTTTTTAAAGATTTATTTATTTATTTGAGAGACAGAGAGAGAGAGCATGAGCAGGGAGGGAGGGGCAGAGGGAGGGAAGGAGGCTGATGCAGGGCTCCATCCCAGGACCCTGGGATCATGACCTGAGCTGAAGGGAGACACTTAACCAACTGAGCCAACCAAGTGCTCCAAGATTACCATTCTTAACATTTTAATTTACTTATCCATTCTTTTTAAAATTTCTTTTCCTCTTGAACTTAATTGTACATAATTACAGCCAGAAAGTACATGCTGACATATATTTAAAAAGTGTAAACAAAAGAAAGATGTTATAAAGAGGGGCAGTGACAGACAATAATTACTGACTGATCCTATTACTGACTATTTACTGACAGATACTATAAATAGTGACAGATACTATTTATCACTTGTGTCTGTAACAGAATATCTTCACTACAAGCTGTCTGGGTGGCTCAGTCAGTTAAGTGTCTGACTCTTGTTTTCAGTTCAGGTCCTGATCTCAGGGTCGTAAGAATGAGCCCTGCGATGGGCTCTGGGCTGGGTTTGGAACGAGTATGAGATTCTCTCTCTCCCTCTCTCTATGCCCCTTCCCCTGCTTGCAGGCTCTCTCTCTCTCAAAAGAGAGACAGTGAGAGAGATCTTTACCTCAAGCGACAGACTACCTAGCTAAAACTGGTGTACACAATGATGACATTTCATCATTATAAATGAAAAATCTGCTGGTAGATGATTCTTAACTTGTTCAATTCAAAGATGATTCTTAACTTGATTCAAAATTGTTCAATACCTACTAGTATCCTGACGTCTTCAAAGTTCTTTGGATCCTACTTCGTTGACCTCACTGTTGTCGCTTTATGGTTCCAAAGTGGCTGGTGTGATCACAGGATAGGACAGAAGGGAGGGGAAAAGGCTTTCCTTGCTTGTCTCTCTTTTTCATAAGAGAGGAAACTTCAAGAAGGTCTTGAAAGGACTTCTCTCTCCAAAGGCTAGAAGTAGGTCTCATGGCCACCCCTAAAGGAAGCTGAGCGCTGAAAACCTGACATGAAAAAGAGCTATGAGAAGTCTATCCAGTGCTTGTCAATGCACACGATGGATGGTTTGCCATCTGTGCTGCTCTCTACCTACTTGGCGGATCTTACCACTTTTTCAGAACTTAAAGCTGACTTGCAGGTTAAAATCAGTAACAATTTCCAGGGCCTAGAAGTCATCTATTTTAAGTCTGTTGTGCTGAAATAGGATCTTCTGTGACCCTTAGTACTTAGCTTCTTGACAGTGAGCAGATGGAGTGTGTGAAAAACTGCAGTCTACCAGGCCTCTTCCTGTCTCTATCCCTCTCACAGTGGTTTTCTGACGGAGAGTAGAACGTGAACTCCTGCTGTGGGCGGAGCAGGGCAGAAGGCCAGAGCAGCCGCCTGGGGCTTCCTCAGACAGCAGGACCGATGCACTGGGATTGTTTCCAAATCATGGTCAGAACATACTGGGGTCTGGAGGTGGCCAGGAAATAGCACCCCTCTTCACTCGCTGACCATGTGGTAAGGAAGAAGATGAAGTGTACAAAGGGTGAAGGTCATCATCTCCATAATGAGAAAGGCTAGGTGGGAGGATGCAAGTTAATGTGAGTCCCAGGACTCCCTCCTGACCCATTTAGTCCTTCGAATAAGCAGGTCAATGACCTCTCACTGGTCTGGGTGGAGAGGGGAGGCCAAACAGATCACCATTCTTGGGCTTGTGACGTTGTTACATTATTGCCCATTCATTAGGTAATTCAGTTCACCTCCAAGAGGTAGATGAGGAGAGGCAGCAAGACCAGCCAACATGTTTTCTCTTGGAGACCAGATGGATGACAAGAAGGCATTTGCCTCCAAAAGTATAGACCTTATGATATCGAAACAGGGTACCCTCAGGAGGGGCAGGCAGACTGATGGTGGAGTCACCCAGATGGGCCATGGACCTGCTCTCTGTCTAGTTTTATCAACTAAAGGCAATCCACCCTCATTTCTGGCAATAGGTAAACTGCCAATTATATCAGGAAGTATTAGGCAGGGGTTATTTAAATGAGACATGAAACGTAAACTTCAGGTGTAACCCAGTGCAGGATCTAGATCTGGGAAAGAATAATTTCTGCCATCTCCTGAAGTACGACTGAAGGAGGAGACACTCAGCTTGGGAAGAGAAGACCTTATGGAAAAATAAGGTTCTTTTTACATATCTGAAAGGTTGTCCAGCAGAGTAATAATGCCAGCTTCCGTTTACTGATAACATACTGATAACTGGACTATGTACTTGAGAATGCATCACCTTATCTGATTGTCACAATAGCAGTATAAAACAGGCATTGTAACTCCTTTTTACAGTTGAAAATGCTGATTCTTTGAGAGGTAGACTTACTCAAGGTTGTCCAACCGGCAAAGGAAAGAGCTGACAATTGACCTTGAGTCTGGCTGACTCCAAAGCCTGGGCTTGGAGACGCAACACGCAGTTGCAGGGGAGGGAGAAAACATGCATGGTGTGCAGTTCTAGAGGTAAAATTTGGCTTAGTGGGTGGGAGATAGATTTCAGTTTAATATGAGAAAAATCTTTGTCTCAATTGTAGGTGCTCGAAATAGTATGGGCTTTCTCAGGAAATTGTGATTTTCCTAACACTTGAGGAATTCAAGTAGGGTGTGGAGAATTAACTCTGGAAAGGATGTCTGTATTATGTGGGAAGTTTTATCAGATCAACTCTGAGATGCCTTTCGAATAGACTTTCTAGGATTATATAATATTTCTTCTACATGGAGGTGACAAAATCTTGGTTGCCCTGGGCTTATCACATTTCCAATGATAGTCAGAAGGAAAGTGTTGAGCAAAAACTTTACCCACGACAGCCAATAGAATAGAAGACCAAGGTTAGGTGACCCCTTCTTGGAACGTGAATATGCCACATTTTTGGCGACTTTACCCTGTATCTGATGTTCTCTATTGGTCTGCTCTTTGCTCCCACTTCATTCTCAAACTCTTTTATGGAATCTAGGCTGAAACAAGCACATTATACTTAAAATTACTCAGGCTAAATAGCAGGGCTGTATGGGCTACGTATGTCACTTAAGAACTTGTATAAGCATGACACTTGAAGGCTTTTTTAATGAGTGGAGCAGATAGAGATTGTTCGGATGAGAGATGAGCTACTGTTGGGTCCCAAGTGAAAGCTACCTTTGATGAAAATTCCTGGTTCAGTTTCTCATGTGACAAAGTCCCAAACAGATTTTAACCAAAGTCTACTTGTATGTTTAGACCTGGCACAGCAGACTGACAATCTGGCTCCTTTTAATGTTTTGACACAATGAGAAAGACTGAAATACTAAGAGTTTCCAATACAAAAGCTTAGTACTGAGCTATTTTGGATTTGTTGGAGACTAATAATAGACTGTAGTGTGTATATAACCTAAAATCTTTAGAAATGGTGCTTTCCAACTTACTTGAACAAAAATTTTGAAACTCCTCAATTTATAAGCACTGGGATTTCCTGGTATGAGAATATGGAAATGATGCCACTTACCTTCTTGTTTTATTAAAAGCAAATATGGCTTTCTTTATTATCTTCATCATTGTTGTCATGGCCATCATTATCCTCATCATCATGGGCACCATCAAAAATTATTTACCAATAGCTCAACGCAGAACATTGAGTTACATATAAATTAGCTTTTTCTGTTTAGCAAACTACCCCCCAAACTGTGACTTAAAACAACAATCACTGATTGGCTCAGGATTCTGTGGGTTAGAAAACCAGATGGAGTCATTTGAATTCTTCTTCTGGTCTGCTTAACCCACTCTTGAGTCTGCTGTCAGCTGGTAGTCCATGGTCTGCACACTCGTCTGACATTTGACTAGCTAACTCTTGGCTGGGCTGGCGGTTGGATGACTGGGCTAGGCCAGGCTTGTTCACCTGATGGTGATCTCAGCGTCCCGTGTCTGCTTCTGCTACATTTGCTAATGTACACTGACCAAAGCAAGTTATAGGGCCAACCCAGATTCAGGGGTGGAGGAACAGAATCCATTTCTTGGTGAGACTGGCTTCAAAGTCACATTGCAACAGTGTAGATACTAGCAGGGAGAGGATTTGTGGCCTTTTTTGCGATGGACCCTACTTCCTAACAGATCATTTTTGTTCCTAAAGGTTCTCAGAATCTCACTATGGAGCTAGAACATAGGTATGAACAAATAACTAGCTCCCTGAAGTATATGTGCCAATAAAGTAAAACAGAGCAGGGAATGATCCATGAGGTCGGGATTGCTTCACCGACAATGTGGGATTTAAAAAGAATGTCGGTGAGGAAGGTATGGCGACTACAGAGAAAGGTAGCAAAGACACTGTATTAGTTTTCTGTTGTCACCCTAAAAGCTACCAGAAGCTTGGTGGCATACATTAACTCAAGTCTATTATTTAAAGTTCTGCAGTTCAGAAGTTCAGTGCAGTTTCACCAGGTTACAATCAAAGTGTTGGCAGGCTGCGTTCCTTTCTGGAGCCTGTAAGGAGAATCCATCTCCAGCTCATTTGTGTTATTGGTGGAATTAGCTCCTTGCCATTGTACGACTGAGGTCCGTGTTTTGTCGCTGGCTGTAAACTGAGGACCATTCTCAGCTTCCAGAGACCACCACTTTCCCTGGCTCCTGGTCTCCTTTCTCCATCTTCAGAACCATCAATGGTGAGTTGAATCTTCATGTCTATCTCTGACCTGTCTTTTGGCCTTGGTGGCACTTTTTAAGGACTCCTGAGATTTAGATCGGGTCCACCCAGATAATCCAGGATATCTCATCTCAAATTCTTTAATCTTAACACAAAATCCCTTTTGTCTCGTAAAGTACACAGTCAGCATGTCCCAGGCATTAGGACATGGCATCTTTGGGGGAGTCATTATTCTGCCCATGAAATACATGGCAACAGAAGTATACATAGCGTGTGTGATTGCAAAGAGTGAAGTTAAAATAGGGAGAAAGAGGTGGAAGGTAAAATTGAACTGATCTAATCACACTCCTTCTACTTATCCTACTTTGGGGCCAGTTTTACGACCGGCCTTTTTAGGCCTATGCCTTCCTTGACAAAAAATAAATGTTTTAGGCCTCCTTAGTGATTCTGAAACTTTTTCTTCATACCCTTGTTAACCAAAAAATGTATACCAAGTTTCAACATTTGGGGTTTGTATTATAAAACAAATATTTTTTTAAATATAAAATTATACTTCAACTCTTTCAATATGCTTAAAAACCTACACATCCCCCTCCCTGTATTCATCTATGTGATCTACAGGCCCTCTGTTGTCTTTCCCACACCAGGAAATAGGATTCATTCTGTGAGACACCTCATCTGCGCTGAAGCCCTGTTTCAGCTGACAACTTTGACCTTGTCTATATCACTTGTTAAAGCAGGACGTCATCTGACCGGCATGAAACACACCCTCATCTGTAGGACCTTATATAAACTGCATTTTCTGGTGGGAGCCTACTGCTCATGGTTCTAGGACACAAGCATATTTACAAATACGGTTTAAAAATGTCTATTTAGGG
>PISX010024415.1:0-27941 GCA_004024625.1 Mellivora capensis
TATTAAGAGAGAAGTTATTGCTTTTGGGGGTACAATATTACTAATGAATGTTTTGCTCTGTGACACCACTGCTGGTATAAAATTCTAAGTCTATCCAAAAGAAACTGTCCTTGATTTCACTATTCAGAGATCATAAGTCAACTTTTTATGTACTATAAGCTTCTTAGGAACAAAATCCAAACCTATTGATGGCTGAGTAGTCTTTAGCTTCCTAGGTTAAGTTTATTCCTAGGTATTTTATTATTTTTAACCAATTATAAGTGGGATTCTTTTCTTCCTTTATTTATGCTACTTTGTTATTGCTGTATAGAAATACAATAGATTTCTGTATATTAATTTTGTATCCTACAACTTACCTGAATTCATTTGTCAGTTCTATTTTTAGTGGAGTTGTTAGGGTTTTCTATTTATAGTATCATGCCATCTGCAAACAGGGACAAGTTTGCTTCTTATGAATTTGGACATCTTTTATTTCTTTTTCTTGTCTACATGCTGTGGCTAGGACTTCCAGTACTATGTTTACTGAAAGTGGTGAGAGTGGACACTCTCGTTTTGTTTCTGATCTTAAGGGGAAAGCTCTCAGTTTCTCATCATTAAGTATAATGTGAGCTGTGGACTGTTTGTTCATTTTATAGAGAGCCTTTATTGTGTTGAGGTGAGTCCCTTCCACACCTACTTTGCTGAGAGTTTTTATTATGAATGGACATTGTATTGTGTCAGATGATTTCTCTACCATCTCTTGAGATGAGCGTGTGTCTTTTCATTCTTTCTCTTGTTAATGTGACATAGCATATTCACTGATTTGTAGGGGAATAGTGAACCACACTTAAATTCCTGGAATAAATCCTACTCGATCGTGGTGGATGATTTTTTTTAATGTATTCTTGAATTTGTTTCATTCAAGTTCTTTTGAGAGTTTTTGCAACCATGTTCCTCAGAGACGCTGGTCTGCAGGTCTCTTTTTTGTGGTGTCTTTGTCTGGTTTTGGTGTCAGGGTTATGCTGGCCTCACGGAGTGAATTTGGAAGTTTTCCACTCTCTTCCACTTTTTGGAATAATGCGAGAAGAATAGGTTTCAACTCTTCTTTAAGTGTTTGGTAGAATTCACCTGTGAAGTCACATGGTCCTGGACTTCTGTTTGCTGAAATTTTTTGATTACCAATTAAATTGCATTACTAGTAATCAGTCTGTTCACATTTTCTATTTCTTCCTGATCCAGTTTTGGAAGATTCTGTTTATAGGAATTTATCCATTTCTTTTAGGTTGCTTCACTTGTCGGCCTGATTTTCTCATATTATTCTCACACAAACCTTTGTATGTTCTCCCCTTTCATTTCTATTTCTATTTAGTTGATCCTCTCTCTCTTTTTCTTGATGAGCCTGGCTAAAGGTTTATCAATTTCGTTTATCTTTGCAAAAAACCAGCTCCTAGTTTCACTAGTGTTTTCTATTTTTTGTAGTATTTATTTCATTTATTTCTGCTACAATCTTTATTATTTCTTTCCTTCCACTAGTTTTGGGCTTTTTTTCATAGCTGCTTTAGATGTAAGGTTGGGTCATTTATTTGAGATTTTTCTTATTTCTTGAGGTAAGCCTGTATTGGTACAATGTTCCCCTTTAGAGCTGCTTTTGCTGCATCCTAAAGGTTTTGGACAGTTACGTTTTCAGTTTCATTTGTTTCCATGTGTTTTTTTATTTCCTCTTTGATGTCTTGGTTGACGCCCATTGTTTGGAAGCCTGTGGTTTAGCCTCCATGTGTTTCTTCTTGTAATAGATTATTCTAGTTTCATACCACTGTAGTCAGAAAAGATGCTTGGTCTGAGGTCGGTCTTCTTAAATTTACTGAGACTTGTTTTGACCTAACGCGCGACTTATCCTAGAGAAGGTTCCATGTGCACTTGCGAAGAATGTGGGTTCTGCTGTTTTGAGTGGACTGTTCTGTTTACTTACATTGGGTCCATATGGCCTAATGTGTCATTGAGGCCACTGTTGCCTTGTGGATCTTGTGTTTGGATGATCTGTCCATATGTAAGGGGGATGGTAAAGTCCCCTGCTGCTGTACTGCTGTCAGTCTCTCCCTCTGCCTCTGCTAACTTCTGCTCTGTGTGCTCAGGCGCTCCTGCGGTGGGTACATGTACATTTACGATCATTATATCTTCTTGTCGAGTTGTTCCCTTTGTCATATTAATGCCTTTCTTTGTGTCTTGCTACAGTCTTTAAGTCTGTTTTATCTGACATGGGAATTGCTACCCTGATGTTTTTTTCTTTCTCAGCTTCCATTTGCATAATCCATGCTCTCCAGTCTCTTCACTTTCAGGCCACCTTTAGGTTTGAAATGAATCTCTTGTAGGCAACATACAGACGAATCTTTTTTGTTTTGTTTGTTTTTTTGTTTTAATCCCTTCTATCACCCTCTGTCTGTTGATTGCGGCATTTAGTCCATTTACATTTAAAGTAGTTGTTGAGGGTGCCCGGGTGGCTCAGCTGGTTAAGCAACTGCCTTCAGCTCATGTCATGATCCCAGAGTCCCAGGATCAAGTCCCGCATCGGGCTCCCAGCTCCACAGGAAGTCTGCTTCTCCGTCTGAAATCTCCCCTCTCACTCTCTCAAATAAATAAATAAATAATAACTAAATAAATAAAATCCTTTTAAAAAATAAAGCAGTTGTTGATAGGTACTTATTGCTATTTTGTTAATTGTTTTTTGGTTGTTTTTGTAGTTCTTCTCTGTTTCTTTCTTCTCTTCTTGCTTTTTCCCCTTATGGTTTAATGACTTTCTTTAGTGTCATGCTTAGATTCCCTTCTCTTTTTTATGTGCATACCTACATAGAATTTTTATTTGTAGTTACCATTAGGTTTACATATAACGTCTTATGCATGCAGCATTCCATAGTAAGTTGGTGGCCACTTAAGTTTGAACACATCCTAAAAACACTAAATTTTTACTTCCTCTTCCATGATTTATGTATATGATGTCATATTTTATATCTTTTTTATACCCCTTGGCTGATTTTTGTAGATATAATTAATTTTACTCTTTTTGTGTTTTTCCCTCCATGCTGGTTTTATAGTCTACTAATTAGTAGCCAGCAGACTGGTTTTATTAGTCTTTACCTGTATTATATGTTTGCTTTTACTGGTTAATTTTTTGCCCCTTCATAATTTCTTACTTCCAGTTTGTCCTTTTTTTTTCTTCCATTCAAAGCATTCCCTTTAACATTTCTTGTGAGGTTGGTTTAGTGGTTTAGTGGTAATGAACTCCTTTAAATTAAAGAAAATTTTTAAATGAAATACTTTTAAAACTTAAATGCATTTAAAGTAATTTCTTTATTTTCAAGTATATTTTCCCAAACTGTTCTTAGGGAAGGAATCTTTTTCTTGCATATAGAGACTACATGATAAGAAAATCCACTTAAATTTTAAGTTGTCAATGTATTCAGAATAATAAGTCTCATCTTGAATTCATAAGAGCTATAATAGCCTTTTAAATTAGAGTTCTGATGAGCTTTTAATGAAAATGACAAAACCTTAATTATTGCAAAGAGTGCAGATTAAGAATTAAATGATGGCTGTCTAAACTCACCAACATCTGGCTTTTATTTATTGATTACTCCCAGACCCATGTTCCAGGCCAATGGCTTCCAGGAGGACATGTGCCTCCGGCTGCCACCCCCTATCTGAGCACTGCTGCAGGAAGGTTCTTTCAGTCAGTGGCAGTGAGAGTCATCTGCTTGGGCTGACAGATGGACAGAAGGAAACTACTTCCTAAAGTAGGCAGAATCATTCTTATGATTCCAGATAGCCACATGGAGAATTACAGGGGCAGAATTAGATTTAAATGTTTTGGGGAGCCTGCATGTGTTCTGTTGTAGAAGAAAGAGAAGAGGGAGGTGTAAAGGCCTGGTTAGCCAGAGGGAGCCATTTTGTTGTAAACTTGGATTGACCCTGCCCCTCCCAGAGGAACTTACTTGCAAACCCCAAATATAGGGATGGGCCAGGCTGGATGGAGACGTCCAATCAGTGAGGTGCACATATATTTACTATGGGAAATTGAAATTCAATTGGTCACCCATATTGCCAACCTGTGCAGTTTTCCCTGTATATTGCAATCTCATTGGCCACCTGTGTATGGGCCGGGCTCAACCACCTCTATAAAAGTTAGTCTGTGAGGCTGGGAAGAGTAGTCTTCAGGAGCATCGTAGTCATTGGGAGCATCATGGTCGTTGGGAGCATCGTGGTCGTCATAGTCATCAGGAGTGGTAGTCGATGAGAAGCAGCATCGTCGGGGAGCAGCCTCGCCAGGAGCAACGTCATTGGGGTCCTCATTGTTGGAGAGGCGTCGTTGGGAGCGGCCTCATCAGGGTCATTGTCCTCGTCGTCATCGCCTCTTCGTAAGAGATGGCCCCAACTGGTTGATTTGATTTTCGATGCTTGGTGCAAAATAAAGCTTTGCTTAACTTTCACTTTGCATCAGCCTCATTCCTTTGATCAAGACCCTAAGAAGAGGAAAAGAAAGATCATGTGTTTGAAGAAGGAAAACACAAGTCAAGACAAGAGGGGGAAGGGCAGGAAAAGAGAAATAGAAAAGAGCATTTGGCATGCTGGTGTTGCCTCCCAGCCCCCAGCCTTTGCTGCTAGAACCACTTCCCCTGCCCCCCTTAAAGGGCTCCATGTCTCTCAATGGCCTTCCAATAGCCACATGTGCTTATACCAAGGTGGGGTCAGACCTAAACTGGCCCCCTTCCTCTGAGCTGTGCTCACCAATAAGGCAGGGTATGTCTGAGTGCTCTTCCAAGACAATTTTTTTTTAATTTCACAGAGAGAGAGACAGAGAGAGCACAAGTAGGCAGAGAGGCAGGCAGAGGGAGAGGCAGAAGCAGGCCTTCCACTGAGCAGGGAGCCTGATGTGGGGCTTGATCCCTGGACCTTGGGATCATTACCTGAGCTGAAGGTAGCCATTTAACTGACTGAGCTACCCAGGTGCCCCTCCAGGACTATTTTTAATCAGAGTAGAGGGAGAAAGAGTGTCTTTGTGGCCATGAAAATTGGCAGATGTAAAATTCAGTGTTCACAGGGATGCCTGGGAGACTACATTGGTTGAGCATCTTACTCTTGATTTTAGCTGAGATTATGATCTCAGGGTGCTGGGATCCAACCTGACAACATAGGCTTCGGGGTCCACACCCAATGGTGGGGGAGCTCTGCTTAGGGATTCTCTCCCTCTGCCACTCCTCCCACTCTCTCTCAAATAAATAAATAAATTTTAAAACAAAGAAACAAACAAACAAAAAAACAACTCAGACCTAAAAAAAGCCAAGGTTTCTACCAAGTGCAAAAACTGACCTGTAGGAGGGAATGGACTGGCAGGCGAGATGGAGCACCGTTTGCCTCCACAGCTCAGCTGGGTCTTCTCATTCTCACTGCACAGCAGAATCTGCCATTTGTTTGTACTAAATTGAGTTTTTTAACCTCATGAATCATAAATGTCACAGCATGAAAGTAAAAATAAAGAAGAGGAATAAAACAGATAAGAGAGGTTAGGACAATGTACATAAATGAGGAAAGAATGAAAAAAGAAAGATACACACTATAGGCATCCTCCTTTGTTGGCTGTCATGAAGCATGTGAGCATTTTGGGGAGACCCACATGGCAAGGGGTTGAGGATGGTCTCCTTGCAGCTGCCAGCAAGAAACTGGGGCTCTCAGACCTCATGCAAGAAAAAATGATTTCTAACCAGTAACCTGGTAGAATCTGGTAGCAACATCCTTCCCTGCAATAGACAACACAGATTTTGTACCTGGAAGTGATCTTGCTGGAACAAAGACCTGAAAATGTGAGCATGACTGTGGATGGCAGTGGGTGGGAGACAAAGAAATTCTGAGGAGTGTAGAGAAAATCTCAATGTCCTGTTAGTAGAAATTTAGGTATTGAGGGTGCTGTTGATGAAGCTCAAAAGGAAGTAAGAAGCATGTTACTGGAAACCAGAAGAAGTGAGATCCCTGTTATGTGATTTTAATACTTTGCAGAAATCATCTCCTGCAGTCACTTGAGAAGCAACAGGACTTGTAAGTCATGAACTTGGCTTTACAGCTAAGTTTTCCAAGGAAAGATGGAGGTGTCTTCTGGCTTGTAGTACTGATAGCTGAGCGCTGCATGTAATAATCTTGCTACTTAGTGTAAAATGCAAGAGGAGAGGAAGCACTGTTTGAAAAAAAGGATCCAAGTTTTGATTCTTTTGAAAATTTTCAAGTCTTTCCAGACGGCAGAGAGAAAAAGCCAAGAGTGTGACTGTACAAATTTTGCAAAACCTCGGAAAGATCAAATCATTAGAGTGTTACAAAGGGCTTTCAGATGATCAAGGATGTCCTCCTTGCAGACCCTCTTGGCCATACCAGAGAGCTTCTAGGAAGGTAAGCTGTGTTGTCCCTCAGCCCACACAGCAGGAACCCCAGGCAAAAAGAGTATATCCAGAGAAGACCTTGGGGGCTTTTGTCTAGAAATTGTGAGCCCTCCCCCCCAGGAAATTCATGGGAGAGACTCAAGTTCTTTTTTTTTAAGATTTTATGTATTTATTTGACAGACAGAGATCACAAGTAGGCAGAGAGGTAGGCAGAGAGAGGAGGAAGCAGGCTCCCTGCCGAGCAGAGAGCCTGATGTGAGTCTCGATCCCAGGACCCTGAGATCATGACCTGAGCCGAAGGCAGAGGCTTTAACCCACTGAGTCACCCAGATGACCCGAGACACAAGTTCTTGATAAAATTGTATCAGTAAAATTCTGGCCAGCTTGGACTGAAAGAGAGTATAAAAGGGAAGGAGGATACCAAAATCCTAAAACTGTACTGTCAGGAAGCTGGCAGAAGGAAGGTGGTTGCATGTACATAGTATCCTCATGAAGAAGCAAAAATGACTCTCATGTCTAAACCAATAACCCAGAGACTGGAGACAAGATCCATGGAAGGTTACTCTCTGTTTGAGAACTATTATGGACCAGTGACCTTTTGTCTTTAACTTTTTCTGCTTTTTAGGGTGGGGACATCCATAGCCGTTATGGATGGCTATCCCACCACTGCACATGGGGTGCATGAGGAGGGTGCAGGTGACTTTACTTAAGGCTGGTTGCTGGCTCTGTAGGTTTGCAGATTGGCCAGTCAAGAGAAGTTTCGCACAGTATCATCCACAACTTGGAACTGACCTACATGATGAGATTCTGGACTTTGAGCAGATGCTATCATGGGATGAAGCTCTTGGAGACCTTGGGATGGATGAGTGTATTTTACATTTGGGAAGGGCATGAATCATTGGCTGTTGCAGTGACTCTGGCAATATTGTAAGGAGGACCCCATGATTCCTGTCTCCTGGTGTGCCCTTTAAGAGCTCCCTCCTTCTGAGTATGGACAGGACCTGTGACTTCTAATCTACACAGTCCTGCAAAGGTAATAGACATAATTTACTATGTAGGTGGGATTCAGGTATACAACATGGCTAACTGTCTTGCTGGAGACTCTCTTGCAGACAGTGGTAAGGCACGCAGGTACTGGGGGGGAGGCCTACCTCCTGAGGAAATGCAGGCAGCCTCTAGAACCCAAATGCAGGCTATGCTGTGGAACAACTCAAAGCCAAGGCCTTCAGTTCTCCAGCTGTGAGGGAATGAATTCTGCCAACAAGTGAGCGAGCCTGGAAGGGGACTTTTCCCCAGTCCAGCCTCTGAGTGAGAACCCAGCCCTGCTGGACACCTTGAGTGTGCCCTTGTACAGAATCCAACTAAGCCATGCCTATACTCCTGACTCACAGAAGCAGCAAGATAAGAAGCGTGTGGTGGTTTAAGCTGCTCGGTTCATGGCACTGTTTTTATGCAGCAATACATATCTACTATAGCAAGTGAGAGGGAGAGAGAGATAAAGGAGAGAGTGAATGCAAAATAAGACAAGAAAACACAGCCAACAGTCCTGAAAAGACATTCCCCAGAGGGAGACTGAATACAGGGGCTGCTGACAACCCGGGCCAGCTCGCTGATTCTGGGGAGGACGAGAAAGCAGTTCAGAGTGGGTAGACTCGAACCACTGAACACAGCCCCCAGCAGCACAAGAAGAAGGGGTGCTGCAGAGGACATGTGGGGGCTGGAGGACTCTGCCCTGTCTGGGGTGCTGTCAAGACCTGGTCCAGTGGGAAACTCCGTAGCTGCCAAAAGCCAAAGCTTTCTTCCAACCTGCTTTGGCAGCTGCCAGGCTTCCCAGCAGGGAGACGTGCCATCTGATGACACTTCCGAGGCTCTTCAGGGGCCACTTAGACCACAGCTCATGGTCGTCCCTTTAGAAATGGAAAGTAATGAGCTTAGCTTGAAGTCTGCTAGTTTACAGGGCGGCCCAGAGAAATTTTCAAGATGAATCACACATCGTCTCTTTCTTTTGAGATTCTGGTTCTTAATTCTTGCAGAAATAAGTAGAAACTAGACATCAGGGAAAGCGACTTCTCAGTGGTCATCAGTCCACTGCTTTGGTCAATAGAACATCATCACAGAACCCCTTGGTCCAGCTCCAGAATGTTTATAAGGCACTGTTGAGCTGGGTTTCTGGGCATCTTTTATCCTGACCCTGCTCCTGGGCATTTGGTCTCACCAGGCAAGTGGGTCCTCAGACAAACCAAGAGCAGAAACACAATTACCCACAGCACTCGCTCCTTTGTCTTTCTTCTTAGCACTCACAGTAGTTCTGTCTTGTTTGAATAACGGCGTGAATGATGCTGAACTCGGGTTATTTGCCAGATGCATGTCATAGGAGTAAGTGCCTGAGGTAATGCGGTCGCCCGGAGTGCAACAGACAGTGAGATTTCTTGGGTGATCAAGAAGAAAACCACACACACACACACACACACTCTTGTCCAACACAAGGGGCTCTCCTTTGAACATAGCATTCATGACTAGAGCTTTCATTAACTGCTCTAATGGGAGCTAAGGTGAAGCATTTATGAATAAGTAACGGAGGCTAAAACAGCTTCTTCTCCCTCTCCCACTCACCCTGCTTGTGCTCTCTCTGTCAAATAAATAAAGTCTTAAAATAAATAAATAAATTCATTTACAAAAACAGAATAATATCAAGAGTTGACTATAGCTGAATAACAAGAGGGCTCAATGGACACGAGTTCCTGCCAGGGCACTGCTGTATCCCTCAACATGCTTTTCCTTTTACTATACATTTAAATGTCCAGTGCCTCTTGGAATTTCCAGATTAAATCAGGAAGTGAGAAAAATAAATAGATTTTATGAATGTAAAGAAATGCAGAGGCCATGCCAAAGGCTATGTAACTGAACAACATAAAAATAGATTACAATGACATTGATTTCTCAGATACCCACACAGTGTTCTCATTCAGAGAATGCTTTTTCTCCCTCATTTATGCATGTGGAATGCATGTAAAATACTATTTGGACCTTGCCATCTTCTGCAAAATATTTTCAAAGTAAATTGGTAGGTTTGGTTTCTCTACTCAATATAGGTTAAAATACATGTGGGCCTTTAAATAAAGGAACATACCCAGATGCTTCCTTCTTGCCAATATTGCTTCTAATTTCTCCCACTGTCACTGAACATCAGGATGTAGCTGGTCACCCGGTGAGAGCTCTCCCTGAGTGGCCACAGCTGGGACCTCCATTCTCTCTTTAAAATCAATCTGCAGCCACTGGTATTTATTTGACCTAAGTGGGGATCAGCCACCGGCATCTTTTTATAGAAACAATAAAAGGAGGAAAATAGAAACAAAAAGAAGAAATTGTTAAGATCTTTGTTAATAGAATAAAAACACCCATGAGGCTGTGTATATACCAATGATTAAGAAAATAATAGTCCTCCAATTCATAACATTCAACTTATCATTACAGAAAAAAAAAGCATAAAACCATGAACTGAATGTAAAGGAATGGGACTTAGATTAATTGCTGGACATTCTAGGGTGCAGACACCCCTGAATCTGTGAGGTGGTTAATATGGGGGAGAGGCCCCCAGACATCCTGTGCTTGGGTCCCTCACAGAGGTAGTGGGCCTCCTGGGTCCTGTGTAAGGTTTGCAAGGAGTCCTGCTATCTGAGCCCTTTACCTTTTGCTCTGCCTAAGGAAACAAACTCACATTAAAGAAATTCTCAAAAATAGTTCAGCACATTGAAAAGGATCCAAGATAAAATGTTGGAAGCTGATCCAAACGAAGTTGCATGGTAATTCCTCCACAGCACAGAAAAGAGGGTCACTCCATTTCTCCAGTCACATGATGGGAAGAAGGTAGGTGGAGTTCAAAATACTCTTGCTAAGTATTTTACAAAGACATAAGACACTAATTTTCAATGTTTCTAAGTGTTTTAAATTATAGAATACTAAATAAATATGGCCTTCATCTGGCATAACTAGGGTAGAAGCCCAGCTTAACTTCACGACCAAAGGGGTGTAACGGCCCATGGAGAACTTCAGCTTCGAGCTCTCAAAGCCTAGTCTCATTGTGCAGTTGTGGTGGTTTCATCCAGAAACAAGTTTGTAAGTGTGAGTAAGAGCCCTGGGGAGCTTGGAAGCTCATACCCACATGCTTTCCCTTCCTGTCTTTCTCTTGCTGCCTTCTGTTCTTTTCCTTTAAATAAAAACCTTCCATAAGTACAACCCATGGAATCCTCTCAAACACACCAAGTTGAGAAATCTTCACATTTGCCAAATACATATGCCGCATGGCAGGAGACATTGTTAGGACTCTTGAGATTTAGAGTGTGACTGGAGACAGCATTCCTAAAGTGAATCTCTCTAAAATAATTATGCATATTTCTGCTGCCATATATTCAATAATATGAAACTAATAAAAAGAGAAAGAACACTCTCATCTCTCCATAAAAATATTTCTTAGAAGAACGTGGTTCCCTAAATCTGTTGAACTGGAAGACAGCAATGTTTTCTGACTTCAACATTTTTCTCTTGCAGACGTATTTTGTGCTCGGAAAATATATGATTGGGATGGCTCTAATTATGCAATCTTAGAATACATCCTTAAGTATCTTAAAATGTGTTGAAATGTAGTAAAACCAGTAAGAAGTTACAAAGCATTGATTATTAAGGAATGAGTCCTAGGACCTCAAGTAGGTTGTCACGGGAGATCCTTTGTTTGTTTCGTTTTGTTTTGTTTTTAAAGATTTTATTTATTTATTTGACAGAGATCACAAGTAGTCAGAGAGGCAGGCAGAGAGAGAGAAGGGGAAGCAGGCTCCCTGCTGAGCAGAGAGCCCGATGTGGGGCTCGATCCCAGGACCCTGGGATCATGACCTGGGCCAAAGGCAGAGGCTTTAACCCACTGAGCCACCCAGGCGCCCTGATCCTTTGTTTTTAATGCATGCACTAGAGATCCAAATGTAGATAAAATGCTTACATTTTAGAGACTCGGAAGGGACTCTGGGAAGAGAGAGGACATGGGTGGAGGCTTGAAATCCAGCCTTAGTTCGATGTCATGGCAGAGAAGTAGGACTGAGGACCATCTCAGCCTGTACGACCTTGGATACGTCAGTGAGTCTGTGCTGCTGGGTCTCGCTCAAAACATGCACAGCTTTGACATGTCTAAACACTATTTCTACTCTATAAATCTGATGCATCACTGAATCACTGCCCTACTTTGGGATTCAGTGAGAGCAAAACTCTCCTGGTCTTCACTGAATCTTTCCAATTCTTGGGCACGGTCTTTCTCTCTCATCAGAGATCTACTACAGCACATCAGTTGGTAAAAGTTTTAAGAAAAGCTGGCAGCGAGTATCTTTGTGAACAGTCCTTTCTTCTACTACTAAATCTATTAGCCAACTTATGATTAAACCCATTCAATTTAACAAATACCATTTACCAAAAAACACAATATCAGACACTCAAATGTGTCATATGGAAGTGTGGAATGGTTTCAGTTCAGTATTTCTAAACCTCCATTCAATCTGTTTTGTTAAATTGTCAGTCTTTCAGGAAAAGTCTTTGTTTGTGATATGATTTTGCAAATGAGGTAAAGGGCCGATTCCAAGTTTGAAGTTGTCTTTTGAAAACCTCAGCCTCCAATAACAAATTTAGCAATACTTATATAACATTTTATATTCTGAAAGTTTCATTGATAAAGTAACTCAATAAATTGGTTATCTGCTCTGCCATTGTTGTTCACGTGCAATTATTTTTAATAGGAAATTAGTGAACTTCCTGGTGGGAGAATGGGCCCCACTGATTTATTCTTATTTTTTACAGATTTATTTATTTATTTTAGAGAGAGGGAGAGAGCGTCCTAAGCGGACTCCCTGCTGAACACGGAGCCAGACATGGGACTCAAACTCATGAACCTGAGATCATGACTTGAGCAGGAACAAAGAGTTGGACTCATACCCGACTGCACCACCTAGGCGCCCCCTCCCCCATTGCTTTATTCTTTATTGTGCATTTGATTGTGAAGCCTTCGCACCACTCCTAAGAAAGGATATGTAGAGCCATGCTTGAATTCACAAAACCAGTAAGAGCCACGATCAGCTCCCCAGAAAACAATCACCTAGGATGATATACAACCTTCAGCCTATGGTGATCACATTTTTTTTTTTTAATCTTAGGAATCCTTTCCATCCAAAAAAAAAAAAAGTTGAATTGAAACATATCAAAAATTACCTTTGTTTTACTTCATAAAATGGAAGATTCTTTCAAAGAGATGACATCAGAGGATTGATTCAACAGTAGAATACATAAGTACTTTTTAATAGCTAAACACTTGAAAACTGTTTAATGAGCAGATGTAACTTCACTGTAAGCATTCAGGGTCACTTTAATTATACTCAAAGTCTTCCAAATCAATAGCCCTGAATTAAATAGGAGAAACTATGCAAAATTCATTAATACTTTATTGGGTGTTGTTCTGAAATTCTCTGAGGTTGTAACTGTATTTTGTATGATTTGTCATGGCGGTTATGGTAGGCATTGCTCCTGTGCCCCAACACCTATGAGGGTGCTGTAGAGTTGGCCCCATTCGTAGCTGCAGGGTTCATTTCAGAGACGCTTGAGTGGCTGTCCTGGCCACGGTCCTAGTGAACTGACCGTGAGCAGGTACAAATTAAAGAAGTCTGGCCAGTGGAGCGACCAGGAGTTTGTTTAATGGGTGCGTGAAATGGTGCTCTTTCCCCCATGTCTGGTCTAACATGTGGCTGTGGGCTTGGCACTGCTCTGCCCATTTTACCGCAAGGGACCATGAGAGACCACAAGGGACCATGAAGACAATGTCAGAACAAGCAGGGGAAGTTCCGAGGGATGGAGCTGGAGCCTGTTGAGGCTCTGAAATTGGCGAAGTCCACAACTGCAGACTTGCACAATTTTATAAGTTCTCTTCATGGTTTAGCCATTTTTGCACATTATAAATTGGATGGCTGAATCGAAATATCAACCCACGTTTAGAATATTGTAGGTTTTTTTTTTTATAATGAAGTAACTTTTTGAAAAAGGTTTATTTAAATCACCTCTACACTCAACATGGGACTTGAACTCACAAGTCCAAGATCAAGAGTCACATGTTCTTCCCACAAAGCCAGCCAGGTGCCCCTAGAATATTGTCCCTATTTGGGCAGATGGATTGTTCATTTAGAGCAGTTCACTTAAACCATTTTGAGCAACCAGCTTTTCTAAGCTTTTTATGCAGACTTGGGAATGGTCAGAAATGCTGAGTGAAATAAGTCAAGCAGAGAGAGTCAATTATCATATGGTTTCCTTATTTGTGGAGCATAACAAATAATATGGAGGATATGGGGATATGGAGAGGATAAGGGAGTTGAGGGAAATTGGGGGGGAGATGAACCATGAGAGACTATGGACTCTGAAAAACAAGCTGAGGGTTTTGAAGGGACGGGAGGTGGGAGGTTGGGGGAGCCTGGTGATGGGCATTATGGAGGGCACGCATTGCATGGAGCACTGGGTGTGGTGTAAAACTATGAATTCTGTTACGCTGAAAAGAAATGAAATAAAAAAAAAGAAAAGAAAAAAAAGAAATGTGTGTAAAAGAAGTAACTGCTTTCTAATATTTTCCAATCTGAATCTGACTTCCCTTTAAAAAAGAACAATGACACCTTATTTAACAGCTCTCAATGTCTTTTACACTCATACCATTGGCTGTCGAGTAAATGCTGAAAAAAGATGCCATAAAGAAATATTTATGTGTAGAGTAATCTTCACTTTAATGTCATAGTATAGAGATGTTAAATCCTTACAACAAACACTCCCACTTTTTTCATCTTTCTATTTCTCGTATTCAACACAGTTCATACTTTAGGTGAGAAATAAACACTTTCTGAATAAATGATAGATAAAGTGCCACATGATGGATGGCCCTGTTCTGTAGAACGGCAGTGCAGCAGGTGGGTGGGCACATGCGTGCTAAGGCCAGACGGACCTGAATTCGAGTCTGACCGTGCCAGTTACTAGCTGAGTGTTGGAGGGTGTTACATGCTCCTTGTCTCCGTGAGGAGCAGAGTTTCGGACCCAGCCTTACAAAGCTCTCCTGACCCACGCCGTATTGGTTTTCTGTATTTTCTCTAGACAAGGCCTTGGGGCTTAAGAGCAACATGGCAAAGTCTTTCCTCAACTCTACCTATTAGAGATCACATCTGTCAGTAAAAATGTGTCTAAAAACAAAGGCCAAATAAAAATAATTAAAAATCTCTAAGTATCAGGAGTTCTATCACCATATATCTAAAAATCTATCAGAAGAATTGGCATTTCATGAATACTCAGTTTTCTTTATATTTAAGCCAATTGGAAAGATGAGATGAAATCAATTATGTTATTTACTAAAGATCATAGTCAAGTTGGAAAATATTAAAGCAATTAATCCACTTTGAGGACAAAATTAACCTGTTTCCTAAGTTTATGAATCTTATGCAATGCAAATTACATATAATCTGTCATACGACCAAACTCCAATAAGTGCCCCAGAAGGTTGCTGATCCAGCATTTAATTCTGGCTGAGCTATTATCAGGAAGATCTGTCACATCATAAAATCGGTTTTACAGTTTACAGATTCGGTACTTGCCAAGTATGAGGATGCATCTGGTAGAGAAAATAGATTACAGTCAGTGCATTTATATTTAATTTATTTGTTCCTCCTCTAATAGTTTAAAGACACATTTGCTGAACACACTACAAAAATCGTTTCATGTTTCCTGACTGACCCCGTCCTGTGTGATGCAGTCACGGGCAGGGTATCCACGTGCCATCTTCCCACGAGCGTGACCTGCCTGCCACCAGTGACCCCTGGTAATTCTTGGTGTGGGAGTCACCTCTTCCCCTTCTGGCGTATCTACTAAGGTGCTATTCCTCCTTTTTTCAATAAGATACACAGCGAATTTTTAGTAGGTTATAGAAAAGTAGATTTTTGTTTCTGTCTAATAGGCTGATGTTCTGATCTTTCCAACCGGTCTCATCCTCATATAATTTTCTACTCGCCTCCGGAGACTCTCCTGTCCATCCTCCTCCCCACAAAGGCCAGGCATACTTACATACTTACAATGAGGTCCCGTGTCTTGCCACAAATCCCTCCACCCTCTTGCCCTTCCCTCTGAGCCCCAACACTCCGTCCCTTACCAAGGTCCACCCTCCACCCTTACTCTTCTAAGATCAAAGTCCTCCTGGTCTTGGGAAAGTTGAGGCTTCTTTCCCATCAGCTTCTCTCTTCACCTGCTTTCTAGATGTCGTTCTTCCTCACTCTCAGCTCACCCTTTGGTGTCTTTTTGCTTTATTTTGCTACCAGGAAATCCAGGACCCTCGCTCCCTCAGACCAGTGCTTCTGCTGCCCTGTAGAGGCCCCCCTCCATTTACAAAAGCACCACGGACCAAAGGATGAGTGACTGTAACATACGTTGTTATCAAAATGGGGATGGCTTTCTAAGGGAACTTGTGATGTGGTGAGCAAAGCTTGGAACTGAGTACAAACATGACCGTCTCAAGATTTCCTGTAAGGAAGCATGATCAAGACCTTCCCATGGTGCTCCCATTGCCAGCCTGGCTCTTCTTCCTGGACAATCACTGACCTCCTGACCTTGAAAGTCAAATTCAGAAGCTCTTCTCTTCACTCATCTTTAGGAAAAACCAAACCTCTCTATACAGTCATTCCTCTGATCCTAAAATATACATCTTGGTCCAACCACAATCATCCACTTAACGTATCAGTTCTCCAACAATGTTTTCCTGCAGGCTGAGCTTTTCATTCTAAACCTGTCCTAGAGCTGTGTGCTTGCAGGTAATCTACATCTGGACAGCCTAGGCCTACTAGGTACGTCCTAGGAGGGATTTGACAGTCTGTCTTGGGTCCCTTTTAGTTCTTTCTTACAGAGGACATACCCCTCCATTCTTCCTGCAATGTGCTTATTTCCTGTGGATTCCTCTGGACAGAACACCTGTGTGCATACACACACACATAATGCACACACTTACACACACAGACATGTACACAACACAAACCCATACATGCACATTACACATAAGTATGTGAAAACACGCACAGCACACACATACACACATGCACACAGACATGGGCATTGCACACATTCATTCTTTCAGCAAAAAGTTACTGAACCCAATCTGAATACAATAATGAGCAAAATACGGTCATCACCCTAATGGAGCTTATGGCCAAGTGAAGGAGATGGCAAATCGCTGCAAAATAAAATCTTTGTACTCTGTGACAGTTGTAATGAAGGCTGAGTGCTCAGATGATGCCCAACGGAGGGACATGCCAGGGCTAGGGGAGCCCTTCAGACCTGGAGGGAAGGGCACTTCAGGGAGAGGGAACAGCACATGCAAAGACCCAATGAGATGAGGAAGCATGTATTAAGTTTTTAGAATTAGTTTTGAAAGAATCACCAAGAGACAAATCAAGACTCCACCCCCTACAAAAAAAGTAAATACATTTACCTGTGAAGTTGAGTCAAGAAAAAATCCCATTCATATATAAAATCCTGGTTTTTTTAATCGTAACTTGATGAGATTTGAAAAACTGCACACCATTTTTTTTTTCCATTTGAAAAACTCTCACTCAATGTTTAAGTTCCGGCAAGTACCAGAGTTCTCACTCTGCTGTTCCCTTTGATCACACGGACTTCGGTTGCACTGGGCTTCCTGGCAGACATAGAACAGAAGGATGGCATGCTTTCATTTTAACCTTCTCAAATCCTGAGAAAGAGCACATCCTAAAATACACGTGTTGATGGCCGATGGACTAAAATGTCACTCACAGACGTGGTTCAGTGAACAACCTTTAGAAACAAGTAAATGAAAAGTGAAATTGCTCTAAGTTTTATGGCTTCCAAAGGCTCTTTTTTATCCAATATGATTCTGAATGGATCCGACAGAAAAATGCTAGACATTTACAGTCCTTTTTTTTTTTCCCCCCCTCTTGGAGAAAATAAGATGCTGGTGTTATTTTTAAACTATGGATTGAGTAATTCTAAAGAAAAATGTAGAAGTGATGCATGTTCAAGGAACATAATCCAAAGGAGAGGGACATTGTGGGCTGGAAACAGGGATGTGATCTGGAAGGCATGGGGTTTAGTAGCCTCAGAGCTTGTCAATCAACTGGATATGGCTCTTCTGGGAGAAGACAGGTTTCTCTGATTTTCCCCAAACCCAAATTCAGTTCCTGGTTAAAAGAACTAGACTCGGCCCCTGGTTATGTCTTTGTAGCTATGGCTATGCCCATGATTCAGTAATCCAAGGATGACTGTGCCCTTCAGTCTATCCTTTGGAACACCAGGTCCTCTTTCTTCTGGGTTGCTTCCCCCCATGGCCAGCCTGTGAACTTGCTCTATAGCCCCAGGCTGGAGGAGATTCCCTGCCCCTTGCCTCCTGTCCTCTTGGTAGTCGTGCTGGGTCTGTCCCTGATGCTGATCCTGACCTTCAGCTTCCTATGTTCTGTCCAGGTCCTCGATTCTTGTAGCTTCATCTTCCAGATGCCAACCCTCACTTCCTGTGTGGACCACCTTGACCTTCTGCCCTTCTTCCGAGTCTTCAAGGCTCACTGCCTACTTTCTCAGGTCTTTTGTTTCTAGGACTGTTCATTCCAGACTTCATTTCACCCATTCAGACCTGACCTCTTGTCCATTTGCTTGGGTTCTGAGGGCATCCCAGAACCTGACCATCTTCTACATGGTACTTTTCCCTCTTTCTGTAAGATTCCTTTCAGAAACGCCTGAGACTTTTGTTATTGCTTCCTTGGGTCTCCCAGAGCTCCTAGGTCCAACCCACTTTGGCAATGGACATATTGGACAGATCCACCCCGCTGATAAGCAGTCCAGTGCTGGCTCCATTTCTCAGCAGATCTGTCACTGACTCATTAAAACACACACCTGTCTGTCCTCTCAGGCGGTGAGCCTGACACGGACACAACGGTCTCAGTAACACACCTCACTGCCCATGACTATGCGATGCCTTCTAGGGTGTTAAGCCTGATTCCTCATCAAGTGCTTTCCTTCTGAGATGTGGTGAGGCAAGTCAGAGGTCAGTGAGGAGGTTCTGAGCTGAGGCCAGGAAGCAAAGCCAGAGGCCGGGTTCCCCAGCTTACAGACGTAGGTGATGGGAATCTCAGAGAACAAGGACTTTCAGAGGAGTTGGTTGAGAAGGAGGGACCTGTTCAAGGATCCAGCAGGATCTTACTATCTACATAATATGGAACCCAAGGGTGTTAGTCATCAGGGTACCACAGTGGAGACAACCACTCCTGCACTTCATGGCATGAGGAACCCTGGTGGCCTGTGTAGGAACCTCCTTTGTTTCACTTTGTTATTTTTCCTTACCACCCCCAAGTCCCACTGTAGTCACTTCAGTGTTAATTACTTGTAAAGTGTAGATGCTCCCAGCACTCCTTGCACACACGACACACTTCCCTACATCATACCCACAGCTGTGTGTGCTTTAGTGTGCAAAACAGCATTGCATTTTGCTATGAATTTTATTCTGTTTCATACTTTTTAAATTAACGTGATGGTTTTTGAACTTATTTCCATTACTGCAGCTGTTCTAACTCCTTTCTGAGGTCACAGGGCATTCATGGATTGTTTGACAGTTCAAGTCCTCTCATAGGGGATGCTTCGACTCTTTGCCATCACTAAGGACACTGTGATGAACACAATGGGCCTGCTGAAGAACTTTTAATATGAGGAAGATGCACTTTTGGCCAAGTTAGCCATAAATTCGAGTGCAAGCCTTCTACTTACGTGACTCTGCTCCATTGGATTTCAGGAGCAGAATGGAGCGGTTCCGGCGTGTTTTCAACGTCTTGCACACAGGGAACCAGCAGGGTTAACCTGACTTGGTTAATATACACAGTACCCTAATTCACAGCCTCAGAAGTTGCTGCTGGGACACCTTTATCCACAGGCATCATGAAGTGCTCAGTAATGCTCCAGTGAATCCAAAATATTAACGTCTTTTCTTGCTGACTTGACAGCACAAAACAACATACAGTAATTAGACTTCAGAAATCTGGATCATATGTACATTTGTTTTGAACATTGGAGGATACTTAATTTGCACACTTTAATTAGATAAAATGCTTGTTTGGAGGAAAAGACAGATATTTACTTCTTGATGAATCATTAATGTCTAAGAACTTCAAGTCTCCAATTTAGGGATTCTAAGAATACAGACTCCTAAATGCAATGAGTGATTATCAGGACCTCTTGGTTTTAGAAAGTGGAGTATCCTCAGGACAGGAGTAGCTCAAGTACTCCAGAGTCACCTGCAGGGACTGACATGGCCTCTTGGGGGTCCTCACATGGACAGACTCCTATGCACCATGGGCCAGTGCTTTCCTTTCTCTACCAGAACAAGATATTTTAGGCCTATGTCCCTCCTGAGCTTGATGTTGACAGCCCAGAGACTGGCTCCACTTCCTGTTTTGTTTTGTTCTTGTTCTTTACAATGAATTTTCTATCTGTATTTAAAAATTAAAAAATTTAATAAAAGTACAAATTACCAACTTCCATAATCTGGCTATTGTGGATAATGCTGCTATTAACCTCGGGGTACATGTATTTCTTTCAATTAGTATTTGTGTCTTCTTTGGGTAAATGCCTAGTGGTGCAGTCACTGGAATGTGGGGTGGTTCTCTTTCTAACCCTTTGAGGAGCCCCCAAACTGTTCTTCAGGGTGGCTGCATGAGTTTGCCTTCCCACCAACAGGTCAAGAAGGTTCCTCTTCCTCCACATTCTCACCAACACCTGTTGCTTCTTGTGTAATTTTAACCATTCTGACAGGTGTGAGGTGATACCTCATTGTGGTTTTGATCTGCGTTTTCCTGATGGTGAGGGATATTGGGCATCTTTCATGTGTCTGTTGGCCATCTATGTGTGTTCTTTGGAAGGATACCTATTCATGCCTTCTGCCCATTTCTAATTGGATTATTCACTTTTTGGGTACTGAGTTTTGTGTGTTCTTTATATATTTTGGATACTAGCCCTTTCTGAGGCGTGTCACTTGCAAATACCTTCTCCTGTTCCACAGATCACCCTTTAGTCTGTTGATTGTTCCTTTCACTGAACAGAAGCTTTTTATCTTGATGAGGTCCTGTGGTTTATTTTTGCTTTTGTTTCCCTTCCCTCAGGAGACACATCTTGAAAGAAGTTGCTACAACCAATATCAAAGAGGTTACCGCCAGTGTTCTCTTCCAGAATTTTTACAGTTTCAGGTCTCACATTCAGGTCTTGCATCCATTCTGAACTGATTTTCGCATGCGCTGTAAGACAGTGGGCCTTTTCCATCCTCTTGCAGGCAGCCGTCCAGTTTTCCCAACACCGAGGGGAGGTGGGTGGAGGGATGGGGAAACAGGTAATGGGGAGTAAGGAGTGCACCTGTTGTGATGAGCACTGGGTGTTGGGTGGAAGTGCTGAGTCACTAAAGTGTGCTCTGGAAGTGAGTATCACTGCATGTTAACTGACAAGAATTTAGAAACGTAGATGATCAGTTTTTTATTTTAAAAAATTAATATCTACTCAACTTGGCAGCAACTGGTTAAAAGTGGGAGCAGATGCCTCTGTAGCATGAGGTATGAGATTCTCCATCAGGCCACATCACTAGGGTCCCTCTCATCGTGTGCCCAACACAGAGGCTGGGCATCTGCCATCTTGTGTTCATCGTAGGTACCGCCTACACTGTCTTACTAATGTTACCTGACTTCTCTGGGACTAATGAGTGTCTGATGCAGAGGCTAACTTAACGGGAGGGTGTGCCATGAAGAAGGAGCCAAAGGGTCAAGAGACTCAGGCTTGTGGGTCAGGAATTTCAGTAACGAGTTCTGTGACCTCACACGAGTTACTCCACTTCTCCAGTGTTGGTAATCCTTTGTAAAGTCAAGGGATTGGACTGTTTGGCATTTTTCAAATCATACACTGCTGTTCACAAGAAACTAATAGGTAGCCCATAAAAGAAAGAAAATTTTCTTCTAAAATGCATTTTAAAATATAGGCTTACAAAAACATAAGTAAGCAAAATAAGCTTATTTTTCAGACTTTATCCTGCCAACTTTATTGTGCAACTTCCCTAATTTTTATCTGCAGGTTGTAACTATGTAAGAATTAACATGTCTAAATCCACACCTTTGATCCCCCTGGTCCTGTTCCCACTCCCACTTCCAGATGTTAAACCATCAACCCAGCCAGTCAGGCAGAAACCTCCGTAATATATTTGGCTCATTATTTCCCCAGATGTATCTATACTGTCAGCTAATTCTTTCTCACTATCAGTTACCCAGCTGTGTAAAAAATGACCCCAAAACTTCATAGCTTAAGAAAACAAACACTTCGTTAGCTCACAGTTCCATAGGTCAGCAGTTTGGGCCAGATGCAACTGCATGGCTCTTCTCTTGGTCTTGCAGAATGCACTCCAGTGGCAGCATTAGCTGAGGGGTTGGCTACTGTCTGGTGGTGCCCAAGCCATGAGAGCCTGTATCTGCTACATATGGCCCAATAATCTGCGAGGCCAGCCTTGGCTTCTTCCTGTGGCAGTCTAAGGGTGGCAAGAAAGGGCAAACACCATGGAGAAGGCACATTCCAAGTCCTTGTTTGCATCACATTTGACAATGTCTTGTTGTTCACAACATGTCAGCTGGCCAAGTCCAGAGTCAGAGAGGGGCCACAGAAGACTGTGGATAGATAAGAGGCCATTGGAAGCCACTGTTGTGACCCTCTTTCCCCAAACCCAAAGCAAATCCCAAATATGTCTGCACTTTCCATACCCACTTTCCATACCCACTGGCTCATCCGGAATCCAAACCCCTCTCATCTCTCAGTTGGAAATTGTAATAGACTCCTACTAACTTGTCTGTCCAGTTTTTCTCTCAGATCCCCCTAACAGGTTTTCCAAGGACAACAGATAGATTATTTAAAATGTAAACAAGGTGGTCTCATTCCCTGTCAAGAACCCCTCAAGGATTTATCATTTAACTGAGAATATGATACAGATGAATTCCTTGGGTTTCCAGAGAAATCGGGCTCTTCCCAGTGATGAATCTTTCAATTATCATTCACACACGCCACCCACAATGTTCTTCCCTGAGCCATTGCATGACCTGGCTTCCTCTTGGATCTCATTAAAGTGGGATCCTTCAATGACTGTCTTTCAAATCTGGTCTGTTTCTTTTGAAGCTCTCTGTGGGTCACAGTTTTTTGTGTGTGGGTTCCTTTTCCACTTACCTGTTAGCTGTTAGACAGTAGTCTGTGGGCACATGAGGACAGGGTTATGACTTTTCATATTCTCACTGTTTAGCTTGCCATACTTGTACATTGGAGAAACTCAAGAAATCTCTGTACAAAGATCTCTCCAAACTCAAAGCAACATTATCCACATGGCTAAAAAGTGGAAATGTCCCAGATGTCCATAAACTGATGAATGTTGAATGGACACAATATGGTACACCCATACAGAAGAATCTTGTTCCACAACAAAAAGAAATGAAGTAGTGGCACATGCCATAGTATAGATGGACCTGAAACATGACACTAGTGAAAGATGCAGACCACAGAAAAACCAGAAACAAGACCCTACATCTTGTAGGATTCCATTCATACGAAATTTCCAGAATAGGCAAATCTGTGGAAATAAAAATTGGATTAGTGTTTGCCAGAGGCTAGGTAGTGCGAGTGCTGGGAAACATGGAAATTCTGCTCATTTATATGGAACTTCTTTTTGGTGGAAAACACTCTAAAATCATATAACTGGTGGAAATGCACAACTCTGCTAATCCACTAAAAAATTAAATGTGCACTTTATGTGGGAGGATTTTATGATATGTGAATTATATCCCTTCAAAATTGATTTAAAAAAAACAATTCTTAGAGAATGAAATAAAATCAGGTGCAATAATGTTCACACTGATCCTGATTTTGGGGGGCATGGGAGGGGAACAGCGATTTCAAAACTTCTTCAATTTCTATGCATTCCCTTTTTCATTTAAGAGGTAAAACTATAAAAGAGTTGTGAAACCAGAAGCAGGAGGAGTCAACTTCAAACTCCTTTGGTAAAGATGTTTTAGTTAAAGTTACAAAATCATGGAATTTTAAATCTTAAATTCACCGTAAAGAATATTCCATCACAAAATGCAATGTCCTGGAATATATTTTAATTAGCTATGCATGTTTGCATGCACACACATGCACACACACACATGCACACACATTCTGACTTCATTTTGTCTGTGCAAGCACCAGGCAAGACCCACCCAGCCATTTCCAGGTCCTGACATAGGTGTGGAAATTGGCTTTTTCTATCATTGTGAAGATGTATCTTGGCTGTCAAAGAACTAACGATTATTTATTTTAACCTGCCTGAAACTTAAAATCATTTGAGTTTGCAAACTGAATGTGCTCTAATTCCCTTCTTAGTCAAATGAGGAAAGTCAGCCAGTGTGTTTGAGACTGAGCTAAGACGAAACAGCTAAAAAACAAACTCCAGTCTACAGGCTTAATTTTCCTTGCTTTTCCTCCTGAATTTTATTACCATTAACTTGTCATTTTCAACCTCTAATGTGTTGTAATAATACCATCCTTTGGAGTGTGCTTCCACTGAAAACTTTTTGGAACTGTGAAAAAAGAATTATTTATCATGATGGTTCACTCATTAATGTCACATTTTTGTTGATACCTGATGTTGTTGAAGCTACTCTTAGACAACATCCAGCGTCTTGCCACTCAAGAAAAATAGCCACCAATCCACACAATTCCTTTCATAAAACTCTTTTCCTAAGAAGTGTGATAATTTTATTTCCCACTGCCCATATTCCTTTATGTATTCTATCTTATGCTTAGGAATTTAGAAAACACATACATAAACAAAACAAAACAAACCACACACACATATATACACACACACACATATATATGTAAAGTATAAATATTTTAAAAACCCTCTGAGATAAAACTCTGTTTTAGCTAGTAACCTTGAATTGGACAATTCTGTTGATAGTTTGTTACATGACTATGTGGCAATCAAAGGAGACAGTAAGGTACCCGAGCTCTTCAAGCTGTGTTGGATCCCTACACTTCCCCAATTTAACAAGGATCCTCTGTGCCAACAGGACAACCCATTCTGCTGGCATGAGTCTTGCCTCCCTCCTTGACTCATGGGTCCTAACGACAAATGCCCCTTGAACTAGCAATCTCACTTGCCCCCTTGCCTTCAAACAGCCCACCTGAATGAAAGGCCGGCATGTAAGATACAATGTAACTAAACAATGAGATCCTTTAAATATGAATTTGGAATATGAATATAAAGATATTTGAATGTGAAACTGAACAGAGGTTTATCTAGGTAAAGAACTGATTAACTGGCTTTGGTCCACAATTCTCCTTATTGGAAGGAAGACAGATGGTGATTTATGAAGTAATATTTGATGTGCCAAGAAACTTACAAATCATGTTCTATTTAATCTTCACATTAAAGTGTGAGGGAAGCGTTGCTCCATCTGTGAACCAGATGAAGACTTAGAGGATCGAGAAGTTGTAATAATTTATTGAGATCATATAATTTGTGAGATACAGAATTACATTTTAAGATATATGATCATGTCATTTCTATAATAGCAAATTATTCTCCTAGAGTTCTTCAAACTTACAGAAATACATAGAAATTCAGTTGAGATCATTCCACAGTAATTTATTGAGGACAGATGATAATACAGATCTTTTGGGAATTGAAAAGATTGTTAAGGGAGAGAAAATTGGTAAACTGCATTTTTTTTTCCTGAAACAAAATGCTTTTCTTACCCTCAGAGCTAGGCATAGGTTTCAAAAGCAAGTGTATTATTGTCTGTCTCTGCTTCTCAGAGAAGTATAAGCATGAAAGCCTTCCAAAATTTAAGGCAAAATATCAGAAAACCTGATGTTATAAGATATCTTGGCTCCAAAGTTTTATTACTGCCATTTTAATGCCATTCATGTGTTGACCTTGTTGCTTCCATATTTAAGACAAGCATACAAAACTTCAAACAAAATTATCTCAAATTTGAGTCTCATTAAAATATTTACCTAATTAATACTGTCTTCCTTGATGCTATAGATAAAATCTTCCCAATTTCTAAACTTTTTTTACTAAATGTATTTTCAGTGGTTCCAATTCCTTAATTAATACTTCAGAAAAAACTTGATTTACTGTTCAAAGTTTACTAAGTCTATCTTATGTCAATGTGTATTTTGTTTTGAACACAGTTGTTAACTAAGTGCAACTCTCCAAGATCTTAAACATTACAACTTTGTCAAAAATATTTTTGTATCTGTCCATATTTTACCAAATAAAACTTCTTACCATGTCAAGTTTTACGTGCTGTCAATATTTTTGTGCAGATTCTTTCTACCAAGTCTGTTTTTTGGTATTTTATTATTGCTGTTTTCAGTACTTCCAAGCTATATGATTCTTCAAAAATATTTTTACTTATAATTATCATCTTGGGGGTTTGTTGATTACTGCAATCATAATATTTACTAAGAAATGGATAAAAGTTTTGGATGTAATTATCATCATGTTTTCATGATAGACATTTCAAAAGTTCAAAAAACGAATATCACTTGGCTTAATAAGAGAAAAAATATTCCGGGATTCATTTGAGAAAATAATTCTTACACCTTTAATAATTACAAAATAAGAACACTAATTTCAAGAAATATTACAAACATCAGCATCATCTGGTCTATTGTGAAAGACTAATCATTCAGTTAAATAAAATAATAGATGTTAATTTCACTTAACCTTAGTAGAGATATAAATCCTATATATTATTTCTAAATCATGTATTTTTTATTATGGCCAAATATACATAAAACATACCATTTTACCATTAATTATAACAGCTGCCATTTTTTGTGATTTAAACATTTTTAATATAATTTATTTTATTTTATTTTTTTAATTTTATTTATTTGTCAGAGAGAGAGGGAGTGAGAGAGAGCGAAAGAGCATAGGCAGACAGAGTGGCAGGCAGAGGCAGAGGGAGAAGCAGGCTCCCCGCTGAGCAAGGAGCCCGATGTGGGACTCGATCCCAGGACGCTCGGATCGTGACCTGAGCCGAAGGCAGCCGCCCAACCAACTGAGCCACCCAGGCGTCCCTATAATTATTTTTTAAATTTCATTTCTTTTCAGCGTAACAGAATTAATAGTTTTTGCACCACACCCAGTGCTCCATGCAATGCGTGCCCTCCATAATACTCACCACCTGGCTCCCCCAACCTCCCACCCCCCACTCTTTCAAAGCCCTCAGGTTGTTTTTCAGAGTCCATAGTCTCTCATGGTTCATCTCCCCCTCCAATTTCCCTCAACTCCCTTCTCCTCTCCATCTCCCCATGTCCTCCGCGTTATTTGTTATGATCCGCAAATAAGTGAAACCATATGATAATTGACTCTCTCTGCTTGACTTATTTCACTCAGCATAATCTCTTCCAGTCCCATCCATGTTGCTACAAAAGTTGGGTGTTCATCCTTTCTGATGGAGGCATAATACTCCATAGTGTACATGGACCACATCTTCCTTATCCATTCATCCGTGGAAGGCCATCTTGGTTCCTTCCACAGTTTGGCGACCGTGGCCATTGCTGCTATAAACATTGGGGTACAGATAGCCCTTCTTTTCACCATATCTGTATCTTTGTGGTAAATACACATTAGCGCAATTGCAGGGTCATAGGGAAGCTCTATTTTTAACTTCTTGAGGAATTTCCACACTGTTCTCCAGAGTGGCTGCACCAACTTGCATTCCCACCAACAGTGTAGGAGGGTTCCCCTTTCTCCACATCCTCTTCAACACACATTGTTTCCTGTCTTGCTAATTTTGGCCATCCTAACTGGTGTGAGGTGGTATCTCAATGTGGTTTTGATTTGAATCTCCCTGATGGCTAGTGATGATGAACATTTTTTCATGTGTCTGATAGCCATTTGTATGTTTTCATTGGAGAAGTATCTGTTCATATCTTCTGCCCATTTTTTGATATGATTATCTGTTTTGTGTGTGTTGAATTTGAGAAGTTCTTTATAGATCCTGGATATCAACCTTTTGTCTGTACTGTCATTTGCAAATATCTTCTCCCATTCCGTGGGTTGCCTCTTTGTTTTGTTGACTGTCTCCTTTGTTGTGCAGAAGCTTTTGATCTTGATGAAGTCCCAAAAGTTCATTTTTGCTTTTGCTTCCTTTGCCTTTGGAGACATATCTTGAAAGAAGTTGCTGTGGCTGATATCAAAGAGATTACTGCCTATTTTCTCCTCTAGGATTCTGATGGATTCCTGTCTCACATTGAGGTCCTTTATCCATTTCGAGTTTATCCTTGTGTGTGGTGTAAGAGAATGGTTGAGTTTCATTCTTCTACATATAGCTGTCCAATTTTCACAGCACCCTTATTGAAGAGACTGTCTTTTTTCCACTGTATATTTTTTCCTGGTTTGTTGAAGATTATTTA
>PISX010024416.1:0-27945 GCA_004024625.1 Mellivora capensis
GCGGTCTCACGGGGAGGCGGGGGCTTCTTTTGTTTCCTTGGCAGCCCTCCGAATCACGCTTGCAAACCGTCTAGATTGCCAGGCGCTGTTTTCAGACAATTTGCACGTTTTTCAGATGCTTTGAAAATCGCTGCTTGGTAGCGCTGTAACAGATTTCGGTAATCCTAAACCACGTGGGTTTTTTGTTTTGTTTTGTTTTTAAGGTGCCTTAACTGCTTGCCCAACCTTTAGTGTGTGTGTTTCTGCATACACGTTGTAGTTTGTTTTATAACACTGCACACACGTGTGTGCACGTGTGCTTTTTTGGTACCACTCTTGGTTTTTGTTTTTGTTTTGTAGTGAACCCCTTTAAAATCTGAACATCTTGGTTGTGGCATCTTTAATTTTCTTAAACGTGCTAGTATGCCCTTCTCTGATGGAATTCGTTTAAAGATCTCATATATATATATATATTTTTTTTTTTTTTTTAAGTATTTAAGATATTTTACCTCTTGTGGTCTTTCCATACTGGGTAATAATTTTGTGTTGGGTAATGTGATCTGATTTGCTCCTTTCAGACCTTTCTTTAGTCATATGTACATGATTTGATTATCAAAAGAATTTTCACCAATGGTATTTTGTTGCTGCTTATTTGAAATGGCCATTTCCCATATAGCCCGAAGGTAATTTAACAAAATATTACTTTACACAGCGAATATCTTCTTGGGAAGGTATTGTTAGCCAGACACATCCCTATATGTACATACTATTATTCATAGAGTGCAATTTAGTATGTTCAGCTTCCAATTCCATTGCCCCTTTCTTAATACCCCAGAACAACCATGGTTCTCTCCATATAAACTAGTTTTTTGAAAAAAAGTTATTTCACATATTTGTAGTGACATTCCAGTTAACATTCCTGACTACCGGTAAGCATAAGAATGGACTTTATGTGGTGATAAGATCCCAACCCTGTGAGGTTCCTTTCTTGATACTTAGCTTTTACAGACTTCTTAAACTGTCAGGACCCCTGAACACTTTCTCTTAAAATTCAGGATAAATATTTTGGGTCAAAAGACAAACTTTTGGGGGGACCAAACTAAAAATTCTTACATTTGCCTTGCTCTCTTCCTTGAGACTGGGAATACCATAAAATACATAAGTCTGCTTTCAACTTCCTCTGTTCCACCCCAGCCATGTTAAAAAGTAGGTTAAAGTAAAGCCGACTTCATGAATTGGGTATTGAGGGGGTGGAAAGATCATTCCTAATTTTGGGGGCAATGGAGACTATGTCATATCTTTAATCATTACTGATAGGTTTTTTGGTCACTCAGCTAACTTTGAGGGTCACTTTTTTGCACTTTACTAAGAAATTTTGAAAGTCTAGATTACTCTTGGAACTCCTTATCTTCTCTCAGGAGGGCTGAGGAAAAGTCTGTTTTGTGAAGAGAGTATAGGTGGGTAATATCATCTTACCTATAACATCTAAGATCTAGAAAATAGTCTACAAACTAATATAAATATAAGTGGATAATATCTAAATACTTTGTTATTCTGCATGTTAATGTTTTTAAAAGAACATAACCCCTGGTAGAATTGACTTCTTACCTTTTTTTCTCTAACTTTGGTGCAACCATTTTTTTAAAAAGATTTTTTGCCATATATAAATATGTCTGAGTAAAGTACATATTTTAGTGAACAAAAATAAATATTGTCAAAGAAATGAGTAGAAAATCAGCTTTTAAAAACCAGTTATATAATTTCATATTGTAAATTATGCAGAATCATCTAATGTTTTTCAAAAATGATGTGTCTTTGTACAGAAAAACATGTCTTATTTTTTAAGCCTTCTAAAATCTACATGTTAACCTTTCCTGTTACAGTAATCCAAATTGACTAATAGATACTCTCCGTAACCTGAGATTTTTCAAAATATAAACTAACAGCAAAGGGACTGTTTTTCTGCTTTACAACTATTTCATATATAAAACTGCCCTCATCTAAAATGCTGCCACAAATACCTGGGAGGTTTAACTTATACATGGAATTTTTAGAGATAATGCACAATCTTGTGTTTTGACTTTTGAACTATGTATTTAACAAATGTGAACAGTACAGTGTTGATGTTAATTAACTCTTAAGAACTGTTAGCCTGTATTTTCTGTATTTTAAACAGAAACATTTGGATTGAGTTCTGTCACTTGCTAGAATTTTCTCCGGTGCCCAGATATCTTTATGTAATTTGTAAAACTTCCAAGGCTTAAATTTTTAAATTGCAACAGAACATTTTATAGTTATCACACTTAAGCTTTTAAATTTACATGGGCAGTTTTTATTATATATGCTTTTGGAGTTCAGTCTAGAAAAAATTAAGAAGAAACCCCCCCCCAAAAAAGTCTTTCATTTTAAGAGAAGTCCAAAAAATTCAGGCTAAAACAGTTGACACAGAGCTAACAAACCTAACCATATCTATAACTTACATCCTCTAAGAGTTCGATGCACAGCTGGAATTTTCTCCCTGCAAAGTAAGTTATGGCATCCATGAATTATTTATGTGATGATTGCACAAAAAATGAACAGGTGAATATTTCAGCTCATACCCCTCCCCAGAAAAACAAGGCATTGATCAATAAGACTTTCAAATATAAGGTAAAAATTTGTTTTCAGCAAGTTTTTGTAAAGGCTGTTTTTTTTTTTTCTTTTCCCAACTGGATAAGTGCCTATTCTTACCTTTAAAATGTTTTAAAACAACATGTTGGAATAAAGGTGATGCTGATATGCTTGATACATAATTTCCCTGAATTTCTAATGTATTATATTTTCTATGAAACCTATGTTTTGTTTTATTAAATCACTATTGAAAGAATTAACTCTGAACAGGATGGGGGGTGGCTATAAATATTTTGAATTCTTTTGTATGGTTTCATTTGAAAGAATTGTAAAGATTTCAACATTTTTATATTAAGAAACATCAAATAAATTGTGTGTGTATGTGTGTGTGTGTGTAAGAGCAGGAACAGGCAGTTTGTAAAGTTGCAGCAACATTCAAGGGCCTTTCTGGGACAGATGGTTTAAAGGGCTCTGAAGCTGGAACTGCTCCTCTCACTTACCCTTTAAATGGAGTCCAGTTAGAAGAAAGACAATCAATCCCTTTATCAAAAGTTGTTAAGGAGAAGGGAGGTGAAAAATCTGTTAGAGAGCCTAAGTGCTAATAGGTGGCTAGAGTTTTCTTTTTCAGTGTCCCTTTGGTAGAAGCACCAAGAAAAACAGGAAATATTTTCAGCATCATTCTAGTATTGTAATCATCCTTATGAATGATTGTTGGCCTATTAGACTGTGAACTCTTTTGAGCAGTAGGACCCAACCTGAATCCTGCCCCTATTCTCAGAGCCTAGAAGAATGACTAAAATTAGGAGACATTTGTTGTTGATCCACAGATTAGAAATGTCTACTACTACTATATTATTGATTTCTTAGTTTCATATTTTACCTGAAACAAACTCTTATTTTCATGTGGCCCCAGAGTGGAACTGTACTGGATAATTCACTGAAGGCTGTTCCAATACAGAGTGGTTGGTGACTATTAGTAGACTCTCAATATTTATTGCCTAGAGGAACTGATGAACCAATAAAATAATGGGATTTTCTTAGGTAAATGGCATAGATTTATTCGGGTTTACTTTGAAAGAATCAGGTATGTGAGCCCAATGGTGATTGGAATTGCGAAGCATAGGTGAGTTCTGTCACACTCCCAAGAACAAGCTCATCCTATAGTTTTGGACACTTCTCTGTTTATTACAATGACTATTCTCCAGGTTGTTACACTACCACTGTATATGTACAGACTTCTTATTTGGCATGTATGGCCTTTTTTGTGTTTTTATGATTTTGTGTCTGTATTTCCCACTCAAGTGGGTTCTTGAGTGCAAGGACCTAGTTTCCTTGAGTTTTTTTATGTAGCTACAAGACATCATTTGAAATATGGTAGACATTACTGAAAACTTGTCTAAATAATTAATATTTTATAATGACACTGAGTAGTGTCATTACACTACTAAATTGCTGTCTACCATATATGTGTTTTTGTATATCAGGTGTCACACACTGTTTCAAGGCAACTGTAAGATACTAGCAAAAGTTCTTACTCATATGTCTCTATCATCCCAGACACGTGCCTCCTGATGGCAGTATCCTACACCACCCATTAAATATATTTGCCACAATTTTGAGCCTAAATCAGTCTATGTCTCTAGATATTGCTAATCTATAGAAAAGGGAATATAGGCCACCTGGGTGGCTCAGTCGTTAACTTCTGCCTTTGGCTCAGGTCATGGTCCCTGGGTCCTGGGATGGAGCCCTGCATCAGGCTCTCTTCTCAACGGGGGGCCTGATTCTCCCTCTCCTTCTCCCCCTGCTTGTGTTCCCTCTCTTGTTGTGTCTCTCTCTCTGTCAAAATAGGTAAGTAAAATCTTTTAAAAAAAGAAAAGGGAATAGAAAAACTACACCACAGGGGCGCCTGGGTGGCTCAGTGGATTAAGGCCTCTGCCTTCGGCTCAGGTCATGATCCCAGGGTCCTGGGATCGAGTCCCGCATCGGGCTCTCTGCTCAGCAGGGAGCCTGCTTCCTCCTCTCTCTCCCTGCCTGCCTCTCTGCCTACTTGTGATCTCTGTCTGTTAAATAAATAAAATCTTTAAAAAAAAAGAAAAACATTACACCACAGAGTTGATGTCAGCAGAATCCAGACTGTAGGAAACTGTAAGACAAATGATACAGTTTCTTCAGTAAATGAATTGCTAGGATGAAAGAAAGAAATGGAGGATGAACCTATAAATTAAAAGAGACTTAAGAGACACATCAACCAATTGTAATATATGGATCTTTTTGGGATCCTGATTTGACTAAACTATAGAATAAATACATATATGAGAATCCAAAGAATTATAAAATCAACCTGATATTTAATATTCATTGGAATAATGTTATTGTAGTTATGTTGAAAACAAGAGTCCTTAACTTTTAGAGCCACGTTCTTAAATATTTGTGGTTGAAATGACATCTGGAATTTGCTTCGTAAGTGGATATTAAGTGCATTAGAGATAATAAAAAGGTTGGCCTTGAGCTGATAATTGTTAAAGCTGGATGATGGTTAGGTGATGGTTCGTTATCTATACTCCTCTCTGCTTTTGTATGTTTGACATTTTCCACAAGAAAAAAGTTAATAAAGATATTTATCACAGTTCTTAATAAACCTAATATATATAAGGCACAGAGACAGGAGGAAGAAAAATTTTAGATTGTTTAGAATATGTTGGCTCCAAGTTCCCTCTTCTAGCCCAGGAGGTCAAATGCCCAAAAAGAGAGGGCTGACAAACTCTGGAGTGTCTAGTGTTTCTCTTGCTACAGGCCAGTGTTAGCATTTTTTTCCCTTTTAATTTGGCTCATTGAATCAGAAAGACTTAAATTCTTTTTTTAAAGATTTTTATTTATTTATTGGACAGACAGAGATCACAAGTAGGCAGAGAGGCAGGCAGAGAGAGAGGAGGAAGCAGGCTCCCTGCTGAGCAGAGATCCCGATGCAGGGCTCGATCCCAGGACCCTGGGATCATTACCTGAGCCGAAGGCAGAGGCCTTAATCCACTGAGCCACCCAGGCGCCCCAAGACTTAAATTCTTATTGGCTGGAAAATGGGAATGCATTCTCATGTTCTGTTGAACAGGATATTTGACACAGTCTAGTTCATATCAATGTGAAAGAGCAAAAATAGAGTCTCCAGGGGACAAATTTCTGGAATTTTATAAAAATCAGTAAAATGCCATTTTTGAATAGTTTCTTTAGAAAAATAGTGGCTATAGACTTATTAGTTGCATATTCATTTACTTTAAAGTTTCATTCGAAGGTAGGTGAAACAGGAAAGTAAGTAGTTAACATTCCTGACTATAGATATTCCTTCTGTTTTGGACTGTGCTTAGAATTCTGTAAAGGCTAAAACCTTCTAAGGCAGAGTTAGTGAAGCTGTGCAGAAATCAAGAGACATGGGGTCTGTCCCAGCTTTTGTGAGTAAAGGAGCAGGCAGAAAAAAAACAACATTGGAAGCCCCTTCCAGGAAACTGTGAAGCTGATGCTGCCCATTCTACAACTGCTCTCTAAGTGTTTCAATCACAAGAGCAGGTAGTTCTAGAAAAATAACGGTTTCTTGGAAAAGGCTGGTTGAAACCTTTACCTAAGAGTGCCCCTTATTAGCCCCAGCTGGGCAGAGCTTTCTCTTCCAAAGTCCCCCTGTTAGAAGGAACAGAAATATTCCACAAAATTTCTCATTCGTCTTTCCTTGGAAGTCGTTTCCTAACTTGAGTTTGTTCTAATTTCAGCAGGTTTTTAAAATTTTGAGGCAGGGGGCGCATAGGTGGCTCAGCTGGTTAAGTGTCTACCTTCAGCTCAGGTCATGATCCAGGATCTTGGGATGGAGGCCCCTATCGGGTTCCCTGCTTGATGCAGAGGCTGCTTCTTCCTCTCTCTCTGCCTGCCTTTCCCCCTGCTTGTGCTCTTCCTCTCTGCCAAATAAATAGGATCTTTAAAAAAATAAAATTTTAAGGCAGAAAGAGGGGAATGGAACTGTAGGTGGTGGTTGCAAATTAAAACAAATAGTGGTTTGGAGTCCCAACAGGCCATGGATCAAAACTGGTTGTAGTCTCTGCTAAGTTACTTTACATCTCTAATCTTAGGTTTTCTCTTCTGTAAAACGGGGATAATCATAGCCCCTACCTTTATAAATAGCACTGCTTCTGAGAAGCCCTTTTGATCTCTTGGGGTAGAGTATTATGTTCCCAAGTACCCCACTGTGTTGTTATTTCATAGTTCTTATCAAAATTGTACTTTTATTTATTATATTTATTAGCCTGAATGTTTCTCTCTTCTGAACTCTAGTCCCCTGACTCTGGGACTGAGACTAGATTGTCTCTGTATCCCCAGAGTCTGGCATGGGGCCTGGAACATGGTGCCCCACAAGTGCCAATAACATGTTTAGTTTATAAATGATCGTCATACCTCCAACTTTTCAAAAATATATTGCTGTTATTTTACCAAGTATTTGCTGGAAAATGTGAAATTGATATACCATAAGACCAGTATATACTCAAATTTCTTTTTATTGGAAAAAAATTTTGTCTATCAATCATGCTTCCATTTTTCAGAATCTTCTAGTAACAACTATTACTAACCTTAATACTATGGGATATTCCCTAAGAGGCTGAACTGGCCCCACCTCTGCATTTGATAACTCACTGAACTTTCCCAAAGTGATGGAAACATATGGTAGGCCCTTGCTATTTGTTCAGTTTAAGAACTGTTGAATGAATACAAGTATGCCAATTATATCATTTTCTTTTACAGAAAAATGATAGCAATGGGGGGGTCTGGATGGCACAGTCAGTTAGGCATTTGCCTTCAGCTCAGGTCATGATCCCATGGTTCTGGGATTGACCCCCATGTCAGGCTCCTTGCTCAGTGGGGAGTCTGCTTCTCCCTCCCCCTGCTTGCACTCTCATTCACTCGTTCACTCTGTGTCACTCCCTCTCAAATAAAAATCTTTTTTAAAAAAAGGATAGCAATCAGGATTAGATGGTAACAAATTCACACATACAAGACAAGGCAAGGCCAAGACCTGACTGATTAAACTAGTAAAGATACAAAGAGCTACTTTTAGATTTAGACAGTTTATATACACAGTGCAAAGAAGAATGAGCTAATGGTGCCAGCTCCCCAGGTCCTTGTCCCACATACCCTAATTAACAAAGAAACAAAAGGGGCTGTATATGAATAGACATTTTTCCAAAGAAGGCATACAGAAGGCTTACAGCCACATGGAAAGATGCTCAACATCACTCATGATCAGGGAGACACTAATCAAAACCATGATGTGATACCACCTCACACCTCTCAGAATGGCTAAAATTAATATAGGAAACAACAGGTCTTGGCAAAGATGCAGAGAAGGAGGAACCCTCTTACACTGCTGGTGAGACCGCAAACTGGTGCAAACTCTGGAAAACAGTATGGAGTTTCCTTAAAAAGTTAAAAATAGAACTACACTATGATCCAGCAATTGCATACTAGGTATTTACCCAACGAATACAAAAACACAAATTCAAAGAGATACATGCACCCCAATGTTTATACCAGCAATATCTACAATAGCCAAATTATGGAAAGAGCCCAAGTGTCCATCAACTGAGGAACAGATAAGGATGATGTAGTATAAATATACACAATAGGATATTAGCAAAAAAAAATCTCACCATTTGCAATGACACAGATGGAGCTAGAGAGTATATTGCTAAGAGACATAGGTCAGAGAAAGACAAATATCATATGATTTCACTCGTGGAATTTAAGAAACAAATGAACGTGGGGGGAGGCAGCAAGAGGCAAACCAAGAAACAGTCTTAACTGTAGAGAACAAACTGATGATTACTGGAGGGAAGGTAATTAAATAGGTGCAATAGATTAAATGGGTGATGGGTATTGTGATGAGCATCAGGTATTGTATATAGGTGATGAGTCACTAAATTCTACACCTGAAACTAAATTGCACTGTATATTAACGACCTGGAATTTACATTATACCCAAGCAGAGCAGGAATTTCTATTTTATTAACTGTGGACCACTTAAATTCCATGCTTCAGCCAACAGACCAAACAAATTGCTAGAGTCCTTTCTAACTTCTTGAGCTGTAATACTGAATGTGAAATCTTTGCTTAGCGGCCCATATCAATAAATTCAGCCTGAGCCAACTTTATGTTCATTTCACCATTATTCCATATTCCATGGATATTCTTAGTATCCATTCCCACACATGTTCTCCAGATTTCTGTCTGTATAAATCATAAACTCAAGTAGTTCTTTTGCCATGCAGCTCACCTCCTCATGGGTTATGGTACTATGTATAGTACCTCACCTTTAGAGGCCTACTGGTATGTGAGTTTAGTTACAGGTCTAAAAGTAAAGAAGAGTGATGGCAAGTGGGTCCTGAGGACAATCAGCATTGTTATGCATGAAAACTGCCTCATGGGAGGCTCTTACCGTTTGCTTAGGCAATGCAAGTTTAATACCCTGAGACACAGGTGAAAAAGCTATACTACTGTGAGTGGGGAGGCTGCCACTGGGAATGGGGAGACCAATTCCACTGGCCATGGGGAGAAATCATCTACTGGCAAATAAGACTTGTCAGAATTTAGGGGCTCAATGTAACAGCTTTATCAAGGCCTTCCTACACATTCCTATTCCAATTTACAGGATCACCTTCTTTCCCAATCAATTGCCCTCACTTCAACAGTAGACACCCTGCAAGGCTAGGTCTTCCATTGTAATTCAGCCAATTAAAGGATAAGATTCAGCATTTGATTTTCCGCAATTTCAACCCTGTTTCTATAGGAGATAAGGTTCTCCTTCAGGGCATAAATAGAAAAACTTAAGACATTTATTACTCAGAATTCAAATCCTTCAGCTCATCTTTTTCTTTTACTACTTTGTCCAGGGACATTTGGAGAAACCAACCAATGTCCTTATATTTCTTAGCTTTCAAAAAATATTCTAAATATCATATACAGAGTCACTTACTTCCTTCTTTCTTAGGAGTATCCACTGCAGATATTTTGCATATCTCTATAAACAGTTCATGGACTATCTCTCTTTACTGCTGAAAATAGTCATTAACTTCTTTAAATCTAGTAATACTAAACAGTCAATTCCAGAAACTCAAGAATCCATTCAGAAAACTCATCTTTAACATTCAGTTCTTCTAAAACCATTCTCAGGACCAAAATGTGCATTAGTTTGTGTTCTCCAAAGAAACAGAACCAGTAAGATATAGATATAGATAGATATAGGTAAATACAAAAGTATTATAGGAATTGGCTCTTGTGATTGTGAGGCTGAGAAATCTCACAATTTTCTGTCTGCAGGCTGGAGAAAAAGGAAAGACAGTGCTGTGATTCAGTACGAGTCTGAAGGCTTGAGAATCATGTGATTGACCAATGGCCTAAGTCACTGTCTGAGTCCAAAAGCCTAAGAACCAGGAACACTGATTTCTGAGGGCAAAGGATGGATGTCTCAGCTGAAGCAGAGAGCAAATTCTTACTTTACCTTTTTGTTCTATTTAGGACCACAACAAATTAACTGATGCCCATTAACATTGAAGAGGGCAGTCTTCTTTACTCAGTCTACTGATTTAAATGTTAATCTCCTCTGGGAACATTGTCAAAGACACACCAAAAAATAATACTTTACAAGCTATCTGGGCATCCCTTAGCCTAATCAAGCTGACACATAAAATGAACCAGCATACCAGTGAAGCCATAGAGCCTTGGGTCTTCCTTGAAGAAAAGCCTTTTGATTTGTTGTTTTATTTCTTTGTTTTTTAGAAAATTCCCTTAATATGTAAAAGGTATTCATGTTACCTGTTTCTTCTTCTTAAGTGTCAGCAGGTGCCTATAGCCTCTTGTTCTCTTGGTGTCTTGTGAAGACTGTATGCATTGCTTGGCTGTATCAAAAGGACTCCATATCCTACTGTGCCTATCCTCTGCGTATCTTATGAAGCAAGTGTGAGAGTTGCATTTCATGTGATAAGTAATACATAATTTGACCTCAACTATCAAGCAGTCTGAGCTTAGATTCCAGCTCTTTATGTTACTCTGGAAAATGACAGCTGCCCTGAATCTGTAGAATTTGCTCCCCAATCTCACCCTTGGGCCTGTTAAAACTTAATTTTTTCCCTAGATTCTCCTGCTTGAAAGAAAGGATGCTCTTGTCATGTGGGAAATTGCAGGACTCCCACAGGTAGAGCAGCTGCTGGCAGCCCCAAATCCTAACCCTTGCTTAGCAGTCCAGAGAGAGTTCCTAGAGTCAGGCATCAGGCAATTCTTGTCTTTACGATGTCTTTCATATTTTCTGCTGTTTCCTGTGTGTCACCAGAGCTGCTTCACAAACTAGCTTTCATCCAAGTCCAGTCACTGCCTTATAACAAGTTGGTCATCAGTTATCTCCCACAGGAATGGTGAGAGGAAGCTGAAGATTGGCAAACCTCTGCCCTTTGAAATGGACTGAACAATTCAGGAATAATCAAAGCCCAGATCCTCATGAACCATTGCTGTCTAGCCATTTGATGGCATGAATTTGACCATTTGCTGGTTATGTGCTCACAGAAAGTCCGAGTCCAGAAATCACAATCTCCCATTCTTTGAGCACTTGATTGCACTCATTAACAACAGGTATTAACAGAAAAAAAAGCAAGTTAAATTTGGTAATGGTGGTGTCCTTGCTGAGATTATCAAAAAAAGATAAAAGATAAACTAAATGAAAGATCAAGGATTATGATTAGTCTCAGTCCTAAATTTTTTTTTGAAGAAACACAATTCCTATTCAATCTGCTTTTTATGGGGAGAAAGACTAAGACTTACTTTACCCCCACTCATGGTATTTCTTTAAAAGAAGCCTCAGGGCACCTGAGTGTCTCAGTCAGTTAAGTGTCTGCCTTCCACTCACCTCATGATCCCAGACTCCTGGGATCAAGCCCAGCATTTGGCTCCCTACTTGGCAGGGAGCCTGCTCCTCCCTCTCCCACTGCTGTTCCCCTTGCTTGTACTCTCTCTCTCTCTCTGTGTGTGTGTTAAATAAATAAATAAAGTCTTTTTAAAAAAAATAAAAAATTAAAATAAAATAAAAGAAGCCTAACTGGATAGAATACATAAGAGTTCACCTTATGTATTCACATCCTAATGTGCTAGGATGTGTTCACATCCTAATTTATTTTCAAAATGCTACTTTCTGATTAGGGCCTCCTTCCTGACCTTTCCTTCCATATACTACTTCTCACAGAAAACTGGTAAGTTATATAAAAGTAATAAGAAAGGAAATCTGCACACAGCTCCTTGTTTATGTTAATAGGAGTTCATACTCCACTGGGTTCCTCAACATAACTTCACTAATCCAGGAATCTCTTGCCCAAGAAGATAAAAATGGGAAATAACTCTTATTCATTCCAGGAATTTTACAAGACCCATCAATTCTTCAATAAAAAGTGCTAAGTGACATTTTCAACCTCATGACTCTTTGAACAATTGTCTTAAAATTCTTGCCTCACCACATTCTCTAAATCCAAACCATTCTATTATGATTAACATACATTAACTACACTTTATCCTGACGTTTGTAGACCTGCTCTACATCAACTTCGAAATCTGAATAAGTATCTCTCCTACCCTGCCACCTGCAAGACGCTACTAAGGCTCAGTCCAGGTAGTGCTCTCCCTCACACTATTATGCAATAAAGTCACCTTCCCTTAGCAAATTGGCTGATATTTTTAAGTACAGTATATGAAGAGCATAGTCACCACCCCTGTACACCATGTGACAGTGGATTGAGCATGACAGAGGTCCCAGAAACACAGAAAGAAATGATTAATCAAAGCATGTAAAAAATAATAAAAACATCCATTTCTGTCACGTTGTTCTGAGAAACATTCTTCACAAAGGGTAACCTGGGGTTATCTGTCTCCAAAGTTTCTGGATGCACAGGAAAGACTAGACGGGAAGAAAAAGCCCTGTTTCTTGTTCTCAGGAGGCCGTGTGGTTCTGAGTCTCAGTGGCAAGCTCTAGCAAACCTCAACCCACATTTCACGTGCCTCAATCAGTGCGCATGCCCGTTGCTGTGCATGTCAGTTGCTGCACATGCGCTTTGCAGTCTGTGGTCTGCGAGCAGAGCTGAGGCGGAGGCAGTCGTGTTTCTTTCGTCTTGAGTCTTTCTGTGGAAGACGCTCCTGGTAGGTCCACAAATCAGTTTTTCCAGGAATCTTAAGTGTGATTTACTGTAAATGGGGTGCTGTTGGGCTTCGGGCAAGTCCAGGTGGCACAATCGGTGGCCTCCAGGAAGGAAGGTTCTGTTGGTCGTCATTCTTCTCACAGGCGTTGTGACCGTCATGGCGGTTGTTAGTCGGCGTGGGGGTGGGAGGGCGAGCAAGGGAGGAACGTGAGACACAGAGAGAACGGGTCAGATAAAGATGGGGTGCGCCTTGGGGTTATTATTTGAGGTATTTGAGTCCCGAAAGTACCTGGAACTGCCGGCAGAGCGCGGAAGCTGTATTCCTCACTGGGGCCCTGGTCAGGGAGCCAGCCACGTGGGCAGGAAAAAAGGGTCTAGAAACGGGGAATGCTGTGGGCTTGTAACTGCATTCTGAGACTTGTGGTGTACCGTGCGAAGTGCAAGGGAGGAGATGACCCTTTAATCGGTATTGAAACTAAATCATCTCTGCCCTTGTAGTGTGAAAACAGCCATATATCCTGGGACTTTGAAAGTATTTTGGGGGCGCCTGGGTGGTTCAGTCAGTTAAACGTCTGCCTTCAGCTTAGGTCATGAACCCAGGGTCTTGGGATGGAGCCTCACATCGGACTCCCTGCTGGGTGGGGATTCTGCTCTCTCTCCCTCTGTTGCTCCCAGGGCTTGTGCTTGGCGAGTGCGCTCCTGCGCGCGCGCTCTCTCTCTCTCTCTCTCTCTCTCAGATATATAAATCCTTTTTTAAAATAAAAATATCTTCAAAGTTAAAAAAATTAAAAAAAATATTTAGCCACGGTAGTGGTATAGCTATTATCTTAGATACGTTTTCCAAATACCAATATTCTACTTTCAGGGTGAAATATGAGTGGGCATGTAAAACCAAGATCCAAATCTAAACAAAGAAGAAATGATCAAAAGTGTTCCCAGGGAATTGAAACTGTGGTTGTGAGTACTTAACATTTGATGTTTTCTATTACCAGAAATTCATTTTTTTGAAAATTTTGCTAAACTACTGTGGATACAATGATAAGTTTTCTCTGGTGATAATGGGAGGGAAACACTGATCCAGGAGAATTCCATTGGGGTGTTGCCTGTGGAAATACACCCTGGGATTTCTTTCCCATGTTTTTTAACAACAAACTGCACACATCTATCCCAGTATAATTTAAAGTAGTCTCCAAAGTCCTTGTTGGTATTTCTTCTTGAGTAGTCTATGGGAAGAGTAACTTCATTAAAAATAAGTTTATAGAATCTGGTTTTAAGAATACCTTTAGGGGCACCTGGGTGGCTCAGTGGGTTAAGCCTCTGCCTTCGGCTCAGGTCGTGATCCCAGGGTCCTGGGATCCAGCCCCACATCTGGCTCTCTGCTCAGCGGGGAGCCTGCTTCCTCCCTCTCTCTCTCTGCCTAGTTGTGACCTCTGTCTGTCAAATAAATAAACAAAATCTTTTTTAAAAATACCTTTATACTTATTTATGACTAGATATATCTATGTATTTTATGATTCATATTGTTGGCATGTATGAACAAAACTTTTTATTTGCCCACGTGTGTGCATGCACACACACCCCTAGGCCCAGCAGCTCAGTGATGAGCAACCGAAACAGAAGGAGGCACCACCTGCGAGTCAGGATATTATACCTGATCAAGGGAAGGAAGCTGAAGGAGGACCTGTGGCTCAAGGTGAAGGGAAAGGGAAGAAGAATGCTTAAGGGGTCTGGGGGCATATGTGGGCATCATGCATTATGACATATTGTAACAGGAGGAAGGAAAACAGATTATCTCAAACCTTTCCTGAAAGTAGGCTGAAAATATGAGGAGACAATATTCACAGCTTTGTGCGGTCTTCACTATAATGAATTTGCACTTTTTGTACAAGATTTTTTTTTGCTTGAAAATACAGACCTTGCCAAAACAGAGGAAACTGTATTCAATTATAACTACAAAAATTGCACATCATTTCAGTAGTTTGTTTTCCTCACAACGTTGTTATGTGACCTTTTTAGTCATTGTATCAAAAGCATAAATGATTTTAAAAAAAGTAAACAACTTTTAACAGCACATGCCAAGTCAACATATAAAATCTGGAATAAGAGCCTATTTGCATAAGGATGGTACTCTCATTTTATGAGAAAACAGGCTCAGAGATCATGGTTTGCCAAAGAGCACTTCATTCATGGAGGCATAATTCATATTTCATTCCAAGATTTATGTTCTTCTTACCATGTATGTTGTTGTATGAGAAGTGTATGAAATCTTGCCATTTGCAATAATGTGGATGGAGCTAGAATGTATTACGCTAAGCAAATTAAATCAGAGAAAGACAAATATACGATTTCACTCATGTGAGATTTAAGAAACAAAACAGATGAACACAGAAGAAAGAGAGGCAAGCCAAGAAACAGACTCTTAACTATAGAGAAAAAACTGTGGGTTACTGGAGAGGAGCTGGGCTGGGGTGGGAGGGTGGTGGGTGGGATGGGTCAAACAGGTGATTGGTCTTAAGGAGGGTATTTTTTTGTGATGAGCACTGGATGTTGTATGTAAGTGATGAATCATTAAATCTACATCTGAAACTAATATTACACCATTTGTTAATTAACTGGAATTTAAATACAAACTTTAAGAAAAAAATAAAAACAAACAAAAGTGAATGGCTTTGTATAAAATGCTTAATATTCAAATATGTCTTTACTGTAAAGTATCTCAGTCCTGGCCCAGAAATAAATGCAGTTCAGTGGAGCAGGAGAGATACTCCGGAAGAGAGCTCAATAAATGATAGCAACTATTTCCTTTTATTGTTAGTTTGATCTGGTAAACTTGGTAATAGCTGGGTAATTTAGAATACTGGCATATAATTAAATATATTAGTATGATTTTTAAATTGGCTTTTAAAAGATGTTTAAATACTTCTATGATTAGGAAAATCAAAAGTACCTTAAAATTACCATACAACCAAAAACTTTGTTCTAAATATAGTATTTTTACCATTTGTACTCAATTATTTACATATTTCAGGGCATGGATTATTTTGGCAATTCATTGTTAAAAGGTTTCCACTATATGACTGACAGCAAAGCCCATTAATTTTCTTCCAGCCTACTTCCTTTATTCTCATTTTAGGACAGAAATTTTGCTAATACTTTGATGGTATTTTTAATACTTTGTTCTAAATAGGACTTGTTTATGAAAAATTACTTATAGGACCTTTGTACCTTAATATAGCTAGTTAATTTTAATAAAGTAAGTTTCAGGTCACCCCAAAAAGGGTTGTGTGTCACTACTACAAGATTTGTCATAAGCCCAAATATGCACTTAGTTAATCCTTCAGAAAATTACGTTTTTATTGTAGTTAAAATCCTGTCCATAGTGTGGATTTCAGATTTTGTAGATAGCTGATGCTCTCTACTCTTGGTGGTGATATCATATATATATATATACATATATATATATTTATATATATATATATATATATATATAAAATGATATATATGATATATAATATCCTTGTGATATAATGTAAATGTAAATGTAGTGTGTTTATCTTTTTGTGTTTGTGGTTTATCTTTAGATTGTCATTTAAAATAGTTTTTCATAATACAGGAAAACAAAAATGTAAGTCTATCCTTCCATCATAGTTATCATCATAGTAACCTACAGGATTTCATTTCATATAACTGAAGGAATAAATATTTTTTCCTTACTTATATTTCATGTTCATTGCTTAAACTGTTAACTTTTTTTTTAAGAGCCTGATGTGGAAGCTGATCTCTGGGAGCTGGCTGAGCCAAAGACTTGGGGTAAGGGTAAAGATGATCTGAATGACAAGGGGCAAATTTACCAAATGTAGAGCCCATTAAAATGCCAGAAGCAGGTATGTTACCCATTAAGAATGCAAAGTATGTGGTTTTAGTTTTCAGAATATTTTATCGCCAATAATATAGACATAACATTATTGTTACTTTAATAAAAACAGTTGCATTTTAAATCCTTTCCCCAAAGAAGCCTCAAATGATTAAAAAAGAAGGTGACAAGAGATATTCAAATTTATTATTCTTCATATAATAAAGATTATTTGGCAGGTAATTTGGGCCCTAAGTGCCTGACTGCCTTACTTATAGACTATCAGATCTAGAAACAAATTTGGTCAAAGCCATATTGAACTATGAAATATAAAAACATTTTCTTACTTTAGAGTGTAAGTACTTTAACCAAGAGCTGGTAATTTTCAGATTCTTTCATAATTTCTACTTTTACAAATATATAATGCATTTATAATAAATATCAGCTTATATAAAATATACTGAGGCACTGAAGTAGGTTCTACTACCAGCTCTAACATAATTTGTATGATTCCAGGAGAATGCCTTCTAAACTCACCTTTACTCCTGTATAATTAGTGAAGTTCAAATCAGATATATTGAAGTAACTTTTAATGCTGATTTTTACAGCATTACTCTGGTTCTGTTGGACAGCATGTATAGAATACAAAGATAGGCTGTTTTGCATGACTCAATTGTAAAATATCATCTGGCATCAAATTTTGACATTTGAATTGAGATTTCATTGCTACTAAGATAATGAGTAAATACTGCTTGATGTTTGTTTTTCTATATGAAAACCCAAATAGGTATAAGTAGATTCTGTCAAATTCTGATTTCTTTTGGCTGTTAAAAAAATTGCATTTTAAGTCCTTTTTCCCAACGAAGCCTCAAATGACTACATAAGAAAATGGCAAGAGGGAGTCAAGTTTCTAGTATCTGTGGCAGATCTAGTAGAGAAAATCCATGTAATCACTGAAGCTTAAGATTGGTTTAAGATCTCTGTGCTAAGCACACTCACTGTCCCGTCAGTCTTCATGAGCTACTGTCCCTAATAAAAATGTGAACACTATGATAACATCACCTATAATCATAGGAAAAATGACATAAGTTTCTGCCTTGAGACATATATTGATAAGATTTGAAGTTTAAAGTCTTTAATAATTCCTAAGTAATCAACTTATATTTTATACATCTGTTTTTCTAATCATTGACCATTATAAGAGCTTCTGAATTTAAACGACACACTTGATATTTAGAGAGGAAGTTACCTTTCATTGGCCTAAACTTTTTTAGTCTACATTGCTGAACCATTCCATTAGACTATTTATATAAAAAATAGTTTTCAAACTATTTACAGGAGCCTACTGAACATGGCTAAAATGTACTCATAGGAAGATCATAGCCTTTAAAATGCATGTTATTACATAGATAATACATTACATCAGTATCCAATATAAAAGGCAAGAAAAAAAAGAAGCAATAGAATAAACCTAACAAAAAGGAAAAAGGTACTTAATAAAAGGTATGAAATATTAGTAAAAGGGAAAGTAATGCAACTAATAAAACAGGATGATTGCTCTTCTAAAAAATATTTATGAAGAGTATCCACTAGCGTACATAATCTTGAAGAAAATTTTAAAAATGAAGAGTACATAATAAGGAATATGAACAAGACAATAATAAAAGGTATTTTATATAATTGAAAGTGAATATGTTCTTGAACTCTTAATATTTTTAAAGTATGGATGAAATGATTGATATATATTAGGATATATTAGGAAAACTTATATATCCCTGTAGTATGTGACTATCTGAACATTGCAGATGCTATGAGAAAACTTCTGAAGTTTGTCAGAGTTGTCCCTCAGAAGCACTTACTTTTAGTGAATAATATGATATTGATTGTATAATTGAAAGGTGGAGAGAGTAAACATTCTTAAACATTCTCACACACAACAAGTTAACTATATGCAGTGATGGATATGTTAATTACTTATGTTTATTTGGTAATCACTCCACAGTGTACAAGTAGGAGAAAATCATCATATACACTTGAAGTATATACAAGTATATTTGACAATTATTCCTCAATAAAAGTTTTTTAAAAAGCACTTACTTTTAGAAACAAATGTTTGACTTTTCTAGGTATCTTCCTCTCCCTTTTTCCATTCATTTCCATTTTCCCCTCCTCAATTCATTCCCTCCATTTTTGTATCATGCTATAAAGACATGGTATATATGTGCTTCACATTTTGATGTCAAAAACAATGGTGATGACTTAAAATCAGTATGACCATGTAATTTATGATACAAATGGTCAAGTGTGGAAAAAAAGGCATTACTCATAATCATAGTAGGATTATAGGTGGAAATGGGGACAAATGGTTACCAATCACATAAGAGCTAAACTAGCTCAAAAAAACATTTTTGCACTTCAGCACAATAGAGCCCAAACAAATGTAGTACTGGCCTTTCTATTCATTTAAGCAGCAAAAATATGACATTGTCTTCGCTATCTTATATCCAGAATGTTATTTCAAGTGGAACCTTTTATTTTCTTTATTTTTAAAGATTTTTTATTTACTTAGCACAAACACACAAGTGGGGGAGGGGCAGAGGGCAAGAAAGAGAATATCCAATAGACTCCATGCTGAGCCCTACATGGTCTTGATCTCATGACCCTGACATCATGACCTGAGTTCCGTTCATTTATTATATTCTGAACTTGAACAGCCTTATTGTTTCCTTGTGCCCACAGAAAGAGTGATGTTTAAAAATATTGATTAAATATATGCTTAGAAATCTATCTTATAAAACCAAAACTATAATGTTTGTTGTATACCTTTAATGTACTATAAATAAAATTCTGCTATGTAATGTTTCCAACTGTTTTGTTTACCTTACAGGTGAAGGGCAATCACAGGTTTAAAAGAATACTGAAGCTGAAAAGAAGCTTAAAAGAAGCTGAAACCATGCAAACTGTTCTTATGTTGGATGTTTCACTGTTAAAACTTTCTCAATAAAGTTTTACAACTTTCTCCAAAGAATCATGCAAATATTTTGTTAAACTTATTTCTAAACATTGATGCTATTGAAAATCATATCACTTCATTTATTATTTCCCTGAGAGAGAACATTTATTGAACATCTACTTTGTAATTTTCATATGTCATTTTTTTATTCAAGTATAATTAATATTCAGTGTTATATTAGTTTCAGGTATACAATATAATAATTCAACAATTCCACACATCACTTGATGGTCATCAAGATAAATACACTGTTATCCCCCTTTACCTATTTTACCCATCCCCCCACCCACCTCTCCTCTGGCAACCATCAGTCTGTTCTTTGTATTTAAGAGTCTGTTTTTTGTCTCCTTTTTTCTTTGTTCATTTTGTTCATTATTGTGATTTATCTGGTATATACAGATGTATTTGTAAATTGATGTTCTCTCCAACAATTTTGCTAAATATGCTTTTTAATTTTTTCAAAGTCCATGTCTAGCTTCTTTTTGGTTTTCAACATATACAATCATACAGTCTTTGAATATTAACAGTTTGCTTCTCTGTTTTAAACATAACTTTTCCTTTTCTCATTTTATAACATTGGACAGACTCACCCCATACAATGTTGAATAGAACTGGTAATATTGGACATTGTTGTCTTACTCCTGATAAAAAATGGAAATTTATAAATTTCACCATGTTTATTGTGTAGTAAAGGAAGTTTTATTCTAATACTAGCTTGCTAAAAATATTTATCTTGGATATATGCTGACTTTCATCAAACACTTGTAGTGTATTTATTGAGATGATCATAGGATTTTTTTCTCCTTTAATCTGTTAATGTGGTGAATTACATAGGTAAGTTCCTATGTTTTAACCAACTATACATTATTGGAGGGAAATGGATATATTTTTTCAGAAGAATATTCTAAATATTCAAAAGATGTTCTTTCAGAAGAATGATATATTATTCTTCTGAATAATCTAAGTCTTAATAATTTGTTTATAATTTTTGTGTATGTCCTCATGAGTGACCTTAACCTGTATTTTTATTTCATGCATTCTCTTTTTTGGACTTTGGTGTCAAGGTAACACTAGCTTCATAAAATGAATTGGCATGTAAAACCCTTTTCTACTCCTTGGAACTGAAGACTCTGACAGGCTGTGAGTAATGCAGGGCTAGACTTCCCATGTTTAGCTGTTTCTGAATTGTATCTCCTTTTTAGCATTGGACCCTACTTAAAGTACAGTGACTATCTTTTCAAGCCTTGTGAGTTGCCCATCTTTCCTACAAGATACCCCTAATGATGCTGTCACCATGCAAGCTACCTGTTCCTGTTTCTATGCTGATATTCTATACCCAGAAAGTTAAACATCATGGCTCCATTAACTTGCACAGATAATGGTGGTGAATGGCTGACCAACCAGAGCTGTGTACAGTTATGACAGTAACTCCATTTATTGTGTTCTTTAATAATAAAAGGAGTTACAAAAACTCATATTTGTAAGGTGTGTATTAAGCCACTTCTTTTTCCTATGTTTCATGCATTTATGACCTCATTTTATACATTTGATGACCTCACAAAAAAGGTCAGAGTGTACCCAAAACTTGTATCTGACTCCAGTAAGCTGCAGATTTGGAGATTCAAGTTCTAAGAAGCCTTGCTCTTTCTCAAAGTAAATATTTCTGAAAATGTTGAATCTAGGAAAACTCACAGTGTACATTATAGCTATCGTGGTAATCTGATATTTTTATAAAAATTATAGTAATGTTTTCACTATTTGACATAAAAGATTTTGTTCTTCTCTTGAAGGAAAGTTTTCCCAAAATGTATCCCACACATCATATAGTGTCCTAAATGAAATCATTGATAAACAGAAACAAAATATTTTGATAACATAAATTACTGTGCTATAGAAAAATATAGAATATTAAAGCCATTTGGAATAGTTTGTATGAAGAAAAATGAGATGATGACACAAGCACCCATGGCAAAAGATCACAAAATCTGCAGAATTTCTGACTTCTCTTCAAAAGTTACTTAAAGGCAGGGAGGATGTTATACATAACTAATGAATCATTGAACACTACATCAAAATCTATAATAATGTACTATACAGTGGCTAACTGAACATAATAAATAAAGGCAGAGAGGGAAAAGCCACAAATCTCTCCTTCTATATACATCTCCATTGCCTAACAATCACCATATCCTCCAAGAGGCTAGTTTTAGCCTTACACTCCTATTAGTCTGCACAATACAAGAATTACATTACTGAGCCACCCCATTTGCATCTTCACACTCCAAAAAAAAATGCTTCTGTAACTAAGGGCACTACTCAAAATTCACCCCATTTAGGGACTGGGAAGGTATTATAAGCAGCAATTGTTTCCCCCTCTTTATAGAGTATGAAAAATACTCCCTAGTCGAAAAGTACTGAAAATGGAAGGTTCAAATTAAAAGTGAGACTACAAGTAGGGTGTCACACTTTGCTATAAAATGTATGAGAGGACCCTAGGCTGTGGAGTTAGATTTTTTAAAAAACGAGGGCCTACATAAAACAAAAGGGAAAGGGGGAATGGCTGAAGCAAATTAACTTGGTTCCTACCTATTCTGCCTCCTTATAGACTATGGCGTGAAATAGCTATGGGTTTCAGTCCTGGTTCTGAGAAACACTGACTGTATGATGACAGGAAAGGTATTTTGATCCACTGGGTCTGTTTCATTTCTAAAATAGAAATTATAGTATTTACACTAAATAATTGCTACGAAGAATAAATGAAAGAACATGAAGTAGGCATTATATTGCAAATGGATTTGGCTTTTTTTTCATTTAACCTTTCAAATGTTTTTGTTTCATTTAACAAACATTTCACAGCTTTGTTTCATTTACCATCACAATTACATCTCTAGCATGTACTGATTCTGAATTTCAAGTAGTGATATAAAGCTAACTTTTTAAATTATCTGAGTTTAGAAACTTGATTTCAATATATTTATTGATTAGATAACAGTGTAGCTGGTGTTAGATATGGCATCCATTCTAAAGTGGGTTTGTAAATATCTGAGGTCTGACAAGGTTGCTCTAAGTCACGATATGTGCTGAAAACTGTGTTCCTTGCTATGTGTGCCAAAGAAAAAAAGTCAATATTCTGGCCATGCAACCTACACAAGTCAACACCAGAGTCAAGTGGTCCTTAAGTAACACTGCAGAAGCCAACAGGAACACATGCTTAACCACAGCAGCTGTTATTTTGGCTTATTACACTTCTGTAGATTTGACCAGTCAGGAAACAGTAAGCCCAAATGGATTCAAATAGTTTATTACTTACAGACACAGAAAAAGCAGTATCAACTTGGTGTCAGCTCCCTGCACCAGTAGTCATACAGGGACTGATACTGAATGGGAGTTGTTCAGTGACAGACAACACAGGCTGGTGGGTCTCTCTGTCAATGTGAAGTTCACAGCTGTACCCCAAATGGTATTAAGTGGACCCTGTAGTCCACAGCTGTACTCTCAGGTGGAGCAAGGAGGAATGTCCTGCAGCCAACTGAAATCAGAGATGGATGCAAATTGACCTTGTGTCAGCCTCCAGCTAGATAAGGAGGCTGGTGAGAAAGTACTTTGTAGCAGCTTCTCATCAGGCTGCTTATCTCCACAACCACCACCCGCCCCACTCCAAGAGGAATCACAAGGTATTCTGCCAAGAGTCAGGTCTCTGCAGTCTAGGTTTGCCTACATGGCCTAAGTAGGAACATGCAAATTCACCAGGGCAACAAAGCAGAGCCAGTTCCCTGCAGTGTTTGGCACCAAACAAAATGTCATACGTATGATACCTACAAATATAAAATCTATAATTCTCACTTCTAAATGGAGGAGGTGCTTTTCCTGTTGGGAGTCGTTACAAAAGATCAATTCAGTACACATGCACTGATTTTTAGCTTCTTTCAGGAAATATCTGGGATGCCAGAAATGAAAAGACTAAGGACATGTGGTGCTTGCTAAAAGAGTTATCACTCTGGTGAGGCAGATAGATAAACAGAAAAGCTGTTGAAATGCAGAGTGGAAATGCAGGAAGGGACCCAGAAAACAAAACAAAATAACAAAACAAAACACAGTGAGTAGGGTGGCCAGGAAGCAAAAGGAAAATCAGGAGTAAAGAGTACTCAGAGTAAAAGAGGCCAACTGAATTCCCACATCCACTGGTCACTGAGTTTGTATATGTGATCTTGCTGATGTGAGGCTGGGTGACATTTATGCTCCACATTTAAATCTAAAATAACTGATCAACCTCACACTTAAAAACTAAATTCGGTTGACCCTTGAACAACATGGGGATTAGGTGAGCTGACACCCTTACACAGTCAAAAGTCCGTGTATAATTTTGACTCCAAAAATAACTAATAGCCTACTTTTCATTGGCGTAAATTAACACATATTTTTGTCTGTTGTACATATTATGTACTGTATTCTTACAATAAGCTACAGAAATGACGTTAAGAAATCATAAGAGAAAATACATTTACAGTATTTTACTGTATTAATTGAAAAAAATCTACATATAAGTGGACCTGCACAGTTCAAGCCTGCATTGTTCAAGGGTTAACTGTAATCAGAGTGGCCAGTTTTCATTTAAAAATACATCTGCTCAGGGGCGCCTGGGAGGCTCAGTGGGTTAAACCTCTGCCTTCGGCGGGTGTGATCTCAGGGTCCTGGGATCGAGCCCCACATCGGGCTCTTTGCTCAGCAGGGAGCCTGCTTCCTCCTCTCTGTCTCTGTCTGCCTCTCTGCATACTTGTGATCTCTATGTGTCAAATAAATAAAAAAATACATATATCTGCTCAGTTATCTCCATTTTATTAAGTAAACAACTGAGGATAAAAAAAGATAAATACCTTATTCAAGGTCACCACATCAATCCATTTAATTTCTTTGATCAGTATTTTATGGTGTTTACTGTAAAGTCTTTTGCCACTTTGGTTAAATGAGTCCTAAGAATTTTATTCTTTTTGATGCTATTGTGAATAGAATTTTTAAAATTCCCTGATCAATGTTTCATTATTGGTGTATAAAACAAAACTGGTTTCTGTATGCTTCAATTTTACTGAAATTGTTGATTAGTTCCAATATATTTTTGGTTGAGTCCTTGGAGTTTTCTATATGCAAAATCATATCTTCTCCAAATAGCAAGAGCTTTACTCTTCCTCTCTGATCTTAATATTATTTCCATCTCCTCATTACTTCAGTTAGGACTTAAAGTGCTATATTAAATAACACTGGTAAAGAGGAGGCATCCTTGTCTTGTTCCTGATCTTAGAGGAAAAGTTTCAATTTTTCTCCTTTGAGTATAATGTTAGCTGCAGATTTTTTGTATATGGTCTTTATTATGTTGTGGTATGTTTCTTCTATTGACAGTATGTTGAAGAATTTTATTGTGAAAAGATGTTGAATACTGCCAAATGCTTTTTCTGCATCTATTGTGATGATCATTTGATTTTTTAGAATTTTAATTCCAGCGTAGTTAATGTATAGCGTTATATAAGTTTCAGGTATATAGTGATTCACTAATTCCATGTATTACTCAATGTTCACCAAGATAAATGTACTCTTAATCCCCTTCACCTATTTACCCATCCCCCCACCCTCCCTTCTGGTAACCACCAGTTTGTTCTCTAGAGGTAAGTGATTGTTTATTTTTTCTCTTTTTCCCCCCTTTGTCTTATTTTGGAAATTCCACATATGAATGAAATCATATGGTATTTGTCTTTCACTGACTGGATTATTTCACTTAGCATTATACTTTCTAGCTCCATTTATGTTGCTGCAAATCACAAGATTTCATTCTTCTTATGGCTGAATAATATTCCATTGCATATATATATATATATATATATATATATATATACACATATATATATATATACACACACACATATATATACCACATCTTCTTTATTCATCTGTCAAAGGATACTTGGGCTGCTTCCATAATTTGGCTATTATAAATAATACTGCAATAAACATATGGGTGCATATATAGCTTCAAATTAGTATTTTTATATTCTGAGGGTTAATACCCAGTAGTGTGATTACTGGATCATATGATAATTCTATTATTAAATTTTTGAGAAACTTGTATACTATATTCTATAGTGGCTGCACCAGTTTACATTCCCACCAACAGTACATGAGGTTTTCTTTTTTCTCCACATCCTCATCAACACTTTTTGTTTCTTGTGTTTTTGATTTTAGCCATTCTGATAGGTGTGAGGTGCCATCTCACTGTGGTTTTGATTTGCATTTCCCTGATGATAAGTAATTCTGAGCATCTTTTCATGTGTCTGCTATGTATGTCTTCTTTGGAGAACTGTCTGTTCATGTCTTCTGCCCATTTTTAAGTGGATTATTTGGTTTTTGGTTGTTGAGTTGTATACATTTTTTAGATATTTTGGGGCTCCACCCCACAATCCAAGAGATCATGACTTGAGCTGAAACCAAGAATCAGACACTTAACCAACTGAGCCACCCAGGTGCCCCCACAAGGTTATCTTTTAGTTTTGTTGGCTGTTTCCTTTGTTGTACAGAAGCTTTTTATTTTTATGTAATTCAAATAGTTTATTTTTGCTTTTTGTTTCCCTTGCCTCAAGAGATATATCTAGGGACACCTGGGTGGCTCAGTCATTAAGCGTCTGCCTTCGGCTTGGTCATGAACCCAGGGTTGTGAGATCAAGCCCTACATCGGGCTCTATGCTCAGTGGGAAACCTGATTCTCCCTCTTTCACTCCCCCTGTGTGTGTTCCCTCTATCACCGTGTCTCTGTCAAATAAATAAATAAATAAATAAATAAATAAATAAATAAATAAAATCTTTAAAAGAAAAGGAGACATATTTAGAAAAAAGTCGTTATGGTTGATGTCAGAGAAATTACTGCTTGTGCTCTTTTCTAAGATTTTTATGGTTTCAGATCTCACACTTAGGTCCTTAATCCTTTGAGTTTATTTTGTGTATGGTGTAAGAAAGTGGTCAGTTTCATTCTTTTTCATGTAGATACCCAGTTTTCCCAACACCATTTGTCGAAGAGACTCTCCATTTCCCATTGCGTATTCTTTCCTACTTTTTCAAAGATTAATTGACCATATAACTGTGGGTTTATTTCTGGACTTTCTATTCTGTTCCATTGAGTTGATCATATGATTTTTATCTTTTACTCTATTATTGTGATGTATTACATTTATTGATTTGCATATGTTTGAACCATCCTTGCATCTCAGGAGTAAATCTTACTTTGTCATGGTGTATAATCCTTCTAATGTGTTCTTGAATTTTGGTTTGATAATATTTTGTTGAGAATTTTTGCATTTATAATCATCAGAGATATTGGGTCTATACTTTTCATTTCTTATAGTGTCTTTTTCTAGCTTTGGGATTGGGATAGTGCTGGCCATATTCAATGAGCTTGGAAGTGTTCCCTCCTCTTCAAAATGTTCACTGAGTGTGAGGATTGGCATTAATTCCTCGTCAAATATTTGGTAGAATTTACCAGTGGAACCATTTGGTCATGGGCTTTTCTCTTGGGGATGTTTTTCATTTCTATTCAACCTCCTAACTTATTTATTGGTGTGTTTATAATTTCTATTTCTTTTTTTTTAAGATTTTATTCATTCATTTGACAGGCAGAGATCACAAGTAGGCAAGAGAGGCAGGCAGGGAGAGAGAGGAGGAAGCAGGCTCTCTGCGGAGCAGAGAGCCCCATGTGGGCTCGATCCCAGGACCCTGGGATCATGACCTGAGCTGAAAGCAGAGGCTTTAACCCACTGAGCCACCCAGACGCCTATAATTTCTATTTCTTCATGATTCAGTCTTGGTAGATTGTATGTTTTGATGAATTTATTCATTTATTCTAAGTTATCCAATTTGTTGGAGTATCAATATTCATAGTATTTCCTTTAATCCTTTACAGTTCTGTGGTATCCATTATATCTCCTCTTTTGTCCCTAATTTTATTTCAGTCTTCTTTTCTGAATTAGTCTAGCTAAAGATTTATCAATGTTATCTTTTTTTTTTGCTACTAATCTGCTTTAATATATTTTTTCTTTTTTTTTCTTTTTTTTATATCTTTTTTTTTTATTTCTTTTCAGCGTAACAGAGTTCATAGTTTTACACCACACCCAGTGCTCCATGCAATGCGTGCCCTCCACAATACCCACCACCTGGCTCCCCCAACCTCCCACCCCCCGCCCCTTCAAAACCCTCAGGTTGTTTTTCAGAGTCCATAGTCTCTCATGGTTCATCTCCCCCCCAATTTCCCT
>PISX010024417.1:0-27906 GCA_004024625.1 Mellivora capensis
TCACATCAAAAAATGGGCAGAAGATATGAATAGACACTTCTCCAATGAAGACATACAAATGGCTATCAGACACATGAAAAAATGTTCATCATCACTAGCCATCAGGGAGATTCAAATTAAAACCACATTGAGATACCACCTCACACCAGTTAGAATGGCCAAAATCAGCAAGACAGGAAACAACGTGTGTTGGAGAGGAGGTGGAGAAAGGGGAACCCTCTTCCACTGTTGGTGGGAATGCAAGTTGGTGCAGCCACTCTGGAGAACAGTGTGGAGGTTCCTCAAGAAGTTAAAAATAGAGCTTCCCTATGACCCTGCAATTGCGCTCCTGGGTATTTACCCCAAAGATACAGTTGTGGTGAAAAGAAGGGCCATCTGTACCCCAATGTTTATAGCAGCAATGGCCACGGTCGCCAAACTGTGGAAAGAACCAAGATGCCCTTCAACAGACGAATGGATAAGGAAGATGTGGTCCATATACACTATGGAGTATTATGCCTCCATCAGAAAGGATGAATACCTGACTTTTGTAGCAACATGAACAGGACTGGAAGAGATGATGCTGAGTGAAATAAATCAAGCAGAGAGAGTCAATTATCATATGGTTTCACTTATTTGCGGAGCATAACATATAACACGGAGGACATGGGGAGATGGAGAGGAGAAGGGAGTTGAGGGAAATTGGGGGGGAGATGAACCATGAGAGACTATGGACTCTGAAAAATAACCTGAGGGTTTTGAAGGGGCGGGGGGTGGGATGTTGGGGGAGCCTGGTGGTGGGTATAGTTGAGGGCACGCATTGCATGGAGCACTGGGGGTGGTGTAAAACTATGAATTCTGTTACGCTGAAAAGAAATAAAAAAAAAAAAAAAAGAAAGTCGGGCCTTTTTCAAAGGCCTTACCATGGGTCCCTTGTATACATTCCTCATGCTAGTGGGGACAACTTCTTCAGGTTTCAGCTCCTAATCTCAAACTGGTCTGCCACACTTTCCAGTGAATATCTGCTGGATATGTTTTTTTTTTTTTTTCCTCTGTCCTTGTCTATTAGAAATCCCATTCTTTTATTTCATGTATCACTGTGTGTGGTGCATAAACAATGAATCTTGGAACACTGAAAGAATAAAATTTAAAAAAAAAGAAAAAAGAAACCCCATTCTTTATTTGCTCTGTCACACATGTGGCCAATAACATTCAGGTCTTGAGACTGTTGGTTTGTTCTCACTTTCTTGTATTTGGAGATTCATATTCTGCAGTGTCATCAAAATTTGTTGTAAAACTGTCCCCAAGATTTGGTTTTGCTCTCTAGATATTCTGTCTGTGTTCATGTGGACATTTAGGAAGCGCAAATAATTAAAAGGTCACTACTACCAACATCTTCCCAGAAGCTTGGCCAGAAATCTGTTAAACATGATGTCTTCTCTGGTATGAGAAGTTATAATTTTTTTTTCTTTTGAGCTGAGAAATCTTAAAATCCCTCTATTAGTAACTTTCAAATATACAATACAGTATTATTAACTATAGTCACCATTCTGTACATTATATCCCCAGGACCTATTTATTTTTTAACTAGAAGTCTGTAGCTTTTGAGTATTTTCACCTGCTTTGCCAACTCCTTGTATCCCACCTCTAGTAACCACCAATCTCTTCTCTGTATTTTTGAACTTTTTTCTTTTTAAGATTCCACATGTAAGTGATATTATATAGTATTTATCTTTCTCTGACTTATTTCACTTAGCATAATGCCCTCAAGGTCCTTCTATATTGTTGCAAATGGCAAGAATTCATTTTTAATGTCAAAATAATATTCCACTGTGTGTGTATATTTATCTAAATATATGTCATACATATATATGTAATATAAATAAATCTAAATATATGTGTATATATATATATATATATATCACATTTTCTTTATCCATTCATCCATTGAAAAACACAGGTTGTTTCTATATCTTGACTATAGGAAATAATGCTGCAGTGAACATGGGGATGCATATATTTTTTCAATTAGTGTTTTTGTATTCTTCAGATAAATACTCAGAAGTGGAATTGCTGGATCATAAGATGATTCTATTTTTAATTTTTTGAGGAGCCTCCATATTGTTTTCCATAGTGGCTGTACCAATTTACATTCTCACCAACAGAGCACAATGGTTCACTTTCTCCACAGTCTTGTCAACACTTGTTATTTCTTGTCTTTTTGATAATAGACATTCTAACAGGTATGAAGTGATATCTCATTGTGGGTTGTTTTTTTTTAAGATTTTTTTTAGGGCACCTGGGTGGCTCAGTGGGTTAAAGCCTCTGCCTTCCACTCAGGTCATGATCTCAGAGTCCTGGGATTGAGCTCTGCATCTGGCTGTCTGCCCAGCAGGGAGCCTGCTTCTCTCTCTCTCTCTCTCTCTCTCTCTTCCTCCCTCGCTGCCTACTTGTGATCTCTGTCTGTCAAATAAATAAATAAAATATTTTTTTAATTTTTTTTTAATTTACCTGACAGAAAGAGACAGAGAGTACAAGCAGCAGGAGCAACAGGCAGAGCACAAGCAGGAGGAGCAACAGGCAGAGGGAAAGAGAGAAGCAGGGTGTTCACTGAGCAGGGAGCCCAACAGGGGGCTCCCAAAGACCCCGGGATCATGACCCGAGTCAAAGGCAGGCACTTAACACTGAGTCACCCAGGTGCCCTTATAGTGGTTTTGGTTTGTATCCCCTGATGAAGAGTAATGTTGTGCAACTTTTCATGCACCTGTTGGCCAACTGTATTTCCATCTTTGAAAATTATGTATTCAGATCCTCTGCCCATTTTTTAATTGAATTGGTTATTTTACTACTGAATTGTATGAGGTTTTTTACATATTTTGGGTATCAGATAAATGATCTGCAAATATTTTCTTCCAATCAGTAAACTGCCTTTTCATTTTGTTAATGGTTTCCTTTGCTGTGCAGACACTTTTTTAATTTGTTGAGTTCTACTTGTTTATTTTTGGTTTTGATGCCTTTGCTTTCAAATCCCAAAAATCAACACTGAGATCAATGTGAAGGAGCTTACTGAATGTTTTATTCTAGGAGCTTTATGGTTTCAGGTCTTAGGTTCAAATTTTTAACTTCCTATGTTCAAGTTGATTTCTGTGTATTGTGTAAAATAGTGGTACAATTTCAGTTTGTTGCATGTGGAAGTCAGTTTTCCCAACAGCATTTGTTGAAAGGACTCTCCTTTCCTCATTGTATTATCTTGGCTCTATTGTCATAATTTAACCAGTCATATATCTTTTTGGGGTTTTTCTTTTTGTTTTGTTTTGTTTTGTTTTGTTTTGTTTTGTTTGTTTTTGAGGATAGAAAAGAAAATGCTGAGAACTAAGAGAAGCAATCCCTAACAGAATTTTGTCTTCAGAGAGTGAAACTGTTTTTCAATAAAAAGGAATAAAAATATTAACTTTCTTCCTTGAACATCAAACAGCCGGTGCAGGCAACTTCATCAATGATAGAATAGTTTTATCCATAGGAAATTTGGGTTTAATTGCCATTAGTGACCCTTCAGAATTCAATGAAAAGCAATGCATATGCAAAACTGACCAGATCTATGGAGGGCCTTAGGTAAAACGATAATTTAAAAAAAAAAAAAAAAAAAAAAAAGACCCACGGGACGCCTGGGTGGCTCAGTTGGTTAAGCGGCTGCCTTGGGCTCAGGTCATGATCCCAGCGTCCTGGGATAGAGTCCCACATCGGGCTCCTTGCTCGGCGGGGAGCCTGCTTCTCCCTCTGCCTCTGCCCTACTCTGTCTGCCTGTGCTCGCTCTCTCCCCCTCTACCTCTCTCTCTGACAAATAAATAAGTTTTTTAAAAAATTAAAATAAATTAAAATTTTAAAAAGACCCTAAAATAACTGCATTCCTGCTACATAGGCAGATTGGAAAATAAATTTAATTTGACTAGGAAAATAAAACAGATAAGACTGGACTTACTCTGGCCAAGGTATAGAGTGACTTTGCCTATTTGTAGTTATTTCCAACTGATCTCCCTTGCTCAGAACAATATGATGGGGATGAAAACCAGTACAGGCATTCCCTGCTTTTTGAGAGTTTTTGTTAACCCAATTTGCTTTTATGAAGGTGCTGAATTAGTACATGTCTTCACCACACTAAACAAAATATATCTAAAAAGAATTTTTCCTTTTATTAAAAAAAGATGAAAAGTGAAAATAGCATCCCCTGTTATTTTTGCAGCAAGAGAGGCACAGCCAAGCTCCTTTCCAAGGAATGAGACTCAGCATCTCACATGAAGCCGCCATGGCTTTGAAATCATCTGTGAACATCTGTGCTTCATCTCAATTTATTTTGTGCTTCTGTTAGCAAAATGTGTCATAAGGGTTAGAAAAGTCTGAGAGATTTTTTTTTTAGTCTAGGAATGCTAAAAAAAAAATTTCCATGTCAATTAATGGTAATTGGTTCTTTGATTTATGCCATTATGGCTTAGGGAAGTTTTCATAGGGATGTCCTACTTTGGGATAAGAGGGTTAATCTGGAATGAAAAAATAACTTTGTTTTATTAGCCATTTTCTGGAAGTTTCATTCTATCACAGTACCCTGATTCTTTTTTTTTTTTTAAGATTTTATTTGACAGAGAGAGCACAAGCAGGAGCAGCACCAGGCAGAGGGAGAGGGAGAAGCAGATTCCCCATGGAGCAGGGAACCCAATGTGGGGCTTGATCCTACAGGGATCATGACCTGAGCCAAAGACAGTCGCTTAACCAACTGAGCCACACAGGCATCCCTAGTACCCAGATTCTTTACTTCAGATTTAGTTGAAGTACCCACCAGATGGCAGCAAACTGCAGTTGCACACAGGGTTTGCTTCAAGTGAGAATTCGCCAGAAATCCTGAGCAGTTCTGTACATCCTTGCCTTATGATACAATTTTATTCACTTTTTAATCTGTTTGCTCATGTTTTATGAACTCTTTTTCTTTGTTTTTAAAGATTTATTTATTTCAGAGAGAATGAGCACATATGAGTGAGGAGAGGGGCAGAGGGCAAGCATCCCCAGGCAGACTCCTCACAAAACCCAGTGACCCATGACCCATGAGACCATGACCTGAGCAGAAACAGGAGCCAGACACTTAAACCAACTGAGTCACCCAGGAGCCCCTTAAACTATTTTACTTAGTAATTGTACTGTGTTTACAGGAAAGGAAATTTAACAAGATAGAGTCTCTAAGGCCTTGGAAAGATTCATTGAAGAAGATACGGTCTTTGCTATGGAGACATTCACTAGCTATTGCCAGAAACAAAAATAAAATTGATACATTTTAAAGGGCAGTAGAAAAGATGAGAAAGCATAGAGGAATATATAATTCTCATAAATGTGACTTGAGTTTTAAGAATGAAAATAAACTATTTTCCACCTATGTGTGTATAGAACACTGATTTTTAAATATCTATAAAATTATAGTGATCTCATATTTCTTATATGTTAAATGATACAATAATATTTTCTGGAAAAAATTATTGCATTTTAGATCAATTGTTTCTAATATAAGAACTACTACAGGGCAATTATAACTTCGCAAGGCTGAGAAACCTACTATTCATAAAAGATGAATTATAATTTGTTGTGTCTTTAAAGTTGAAAGGTAAAAGTATGACACTTATTTGCTAAACATAGACAAAAGCAATGTGATATAGGTTCAAAGAAAAACATCAGAAATATTATTTTCTCAAAAACAACATACAAAAGAGGGATATACATAAAACAAGAAAATATTTAAAATTACAAAAGTGAAGAAAAATGATAGATTCTAAAAATGAATGCAAATGAGATATACTACCCTCATCTTAAGAAAACTACATTTCTATTGGGGTAGGAGAAACCTGATTCATAAAAAGTCACAGCTATAAGAAATCACATAGAAAAGTTGCAAATCAGGGAACCTGGGTGGCTCAGTGGGTTAAAGCCTCTGCCTTCCACTCAGGTCATGATCTCAGAGACCTGGGATCGAGCCCCACATCAGGCTCTCTGCTCAGCAGGGAGTCTGCTTCCTCCTCTCTCTCTGTCTGCCTCTCTACCTACTTGTAATCTCCGTCTGTCGAGTAAATAAAATCTTTAAAAAAAGAAAAGAAAAGTTGCAAATCAAAGCATAATAAGATATATTGTGGGTAATAAACCACATTACAGATTTAAAAAAACAGAATTTCCTTCTCTTGATGCCATAATTTATTTGCTTGTTGAAGGAAAAGTTACAATATTGCACTTTATGGTTCTATGTCTAAAGAGTAAATGTTTGAGAAAATTGTATTTTAAATAAGAGAGGATAAAAAGACATAAAGGGAGGGTAAGTTCCTATAGTTAAAAAGTGATAGAATGCAATTTAGCCTTCTATTACTCAAAAGACGAAAGCAGTAGGATAACTTTTTCATAGTAAAATGCAAAGAAAAAAGGAACACAGAAAGAACGAAAATGTGAAAAATAACAAAAGAAAAATAAAAGATGATTACAACTAAAAAAATGAGAAAAATCCTTCCCATTTAATAATAAGGTACACTACTGTACTATGTTGTGTACAGTAGTCCTTCCTTATCCGAAGTTTTGCCTTCTAAGGTTTCAGTTACTCCTGGTCAACTGCAGATTAGAAGCAAATGGTCCTCCTTCTGACTTAAGGTCAGAAGGTCAATAGAACCATAATGTCACATCACAATGCCTATGTCATTCACCTCACTTCACCTCATCACATAGGCATTTTATCAACTCACATCAACCCAAGAAGAAGAATGATACAGTATAATAAGATATTTTGAAAGAGATAGACCACATTCACATAACTTTTATTACAATTTTATTATGATTGTTCTATTTTATCATTAATTATTATTGTTAATCTTTTATGTGCCTAGTTATAAATCAAACTTTATCATAGGTATGTATGTATAGGATAAAACATAGTATTTATAGGATTTAGTACTATCTGCACTTTCAGGTATCCATTGGAGGTTTTGCAATGTATCCCCCATGGATAATAGGGGACAAATGTATATGTGTGTGGGGGGGGGGGGCTTGAGCTTTAAAAAGTCACAGCTAGGGGTGCTTGGGTGCCTCAGTCAGTTAAATGGCCCACTCTTGATTTTAGCGCAAGTCATAATCTCAGGATTGTGAGATTGAGCCCTGTGTAGGGTTCTGCACTGGGCATGGAGCCTGCTTAAGATCTCTTTCTCCTACAGGAAACAAACTGATGGTTGCTGGAGGGGAAGTGGGGAGGAGGATTCTGTAACTTGGTGATGGACATTAAGGAGGAGACATGATGTAAGGAGGGCACTGGGTATTTTTTTAATTAAAAATCAATTAACCAACAGGTAGTGCATCATTAGTTTCAGATGGAGCACTGGATATTAAATAAGACTCATGAATCACTGAACTCTACCTCTGAAATAATAACACACTATATGTTAATTAATTGAATTTAAATTTTTTTTTTAAGTTAAAAGAAAAAGATTCTCTCTCCTTCTGGTCCCACTCAAAACAAACAAACAAACAAACAAACAAACAAACTCACAGCCATAAAATGCTGTATAAAAACAAAAATCAAAGTTTAACAAGATATACCAGGTAAAATTTTAAAAATAACTCAAATGCCACCTCAACATTAAATAAAGTAAAATTCAGCATAATGCACTTATACATAAAACAAGAAATGCACCTATCTTAATATACAGTCAAATGTTATATAACACAATAAAGCAAAAATTATTGTAATGGAGAAAATGACAAAAACTACAAAACAATACTTAAATACATTCTGTTTGTGATGTATAAACAAAAATCATTTAAAATAGAGAAATTTGAACATTATTATTAATACATTTGAGTTAACAAATACATTTATATTAAAAAACATACAGGATAAAACTTTCACTGAACCACTGCCACATAATTTTTACCTCTATGGGCTTCAGGGTCAGAAAGTTCTGATCAGTTCTCAGTAACAGTTCTCTGACTGTTACTGGCAATGTGAAATCAAGCACATTACTTAATTCTTCTGAGATACAATTTCTATACTTGTAAAATATACTTTACTAAAAATCATGCCATTGATACATATAATGTTGCCTTCACCATAAGCCTGGTTTGAGGAGTAAGGAAATACATGTGTACTTTATACAGTACACAATATATGTAGTTTAAGTATTTTTATTTAATACCAACTCTTTAAGAAAGTGCCAGTGAAAGCTTTTCAAAAATTGACTGCTAGGTAAGGTTTCAAACCTAGTATTTAATTGAAAAACTCTAAGAATTGAACAAAAGTTTAGTAAATTGAATTCATGTAAAATAAAAAGAGCAATTTTAAAAATTCTCTGAGTCCTGAATTATCTGTTAAAAAACTACAACAGCAACTAAAAAATGTGTGGTTCTCAAATATATAAATCCCACAACATTCTTGGGAGGAGTCAAGATGGAAGAGAAGTAGCAGGCTGAGACGACATCAGGTAGCAGGAGATCAGCTAGATAGCTTATCAAACCATTCCCAACCACTACAAATCCAACAGGAGATAGAAGAGCAGCAATACTAGAAACAGAAAATCAACCACTTTCTGAAAGTTCCAGAGCAACAGGAAGATAGACGTGGAGGGGAGGGGCCTGCTCCCGGCAAGTGGCAGAGCAATGGAGCACAAAATCAGAACTTTTAAAAGTCTTCTCCACTGAGATACATCGCTCCAGAGGCTAAGCCGGGGTGAAGCCCACGCAGGGACAGCATGGTCTCAGGTCCCGCAGTGTCACAGAAGGATTGGGGCTGAGTGTCACTGAGCTCACAGGTATTAGAGTGGAGAAGCCGGCTACAGAGATGGAGCCGAGGAGTGAGCTCGCAACTCAGGGTTACCTTATCATGATCCATGGCACAGGCCACTGCTCTGTGAGCAGGGAACCCACAAGATCCAGGGAGACACCCCTGGAAGAGTTCAGGGATCTATGGGGTTCAGAGACTCCAGTGGGGCTGTGTGCCAGAGACAAAGAAGCTTGGTCACTGGCTGGCTGAGCTCAGAGCATGGCCAGAGGCCACAGAGACAGGAGTGACTGAGCGCTTTTCACCAAGGGCGCACTGAGGAGTGGGGCCTCGAGCTCTCGCTCTTGACTCCTCCAGGTCGGAGATTGGGAGGCCGCCATTTTCATTTCCATCCTCCAGAACTTTATGGAAAGTGTTCAGTGAACAAAAGCTCCCAAAAGTGAACCAGAGCGGATTACTTAGCCTGGCCCCTGGTAAGGGCAGTACAACTCCGCCTTGGGCAAAGACACTTGAATATCACTACAACAGGCCCCTCCCCCAGAAGATCAAGAAGAAATCTACCCAAGACGAAGTTCACTTACCAAGGCGAACAGCAGAATTCCAGAGGAGGAGAAAGCAAAGCATGGAATTCATGGCTTTCTCCCCATGATTCTTTAGTCTTGCAAACTTAATTACTTTTTTTAAATTTTATTTTCTTTTCTGCTAAATTTTTTTTAACTTTTACCCTTTCCTCTTTTAACGTTTTTTAACTAGTTTATCTTAACAATACCTTTCATAAAAAAAATCTTTTTTGAACCTTCATTATTATAGTCATATTTTATCCTTCACTGTATCTAACTTTATTTTTTGTATACACATAGGGCTTTTTATTCTAAAAAAATTTGGGGTACTAATTCTAATAGATCAAAATATACCCTAAATCTAGCACCCTAAATTCTAGTCTTCACCCTGAGCAAATTCTCTCCACTTTCTTTTTCTTTATTCTTCCAACCAACTTATCTTATCAACTCCTTTTTTAGAAATTAAAAAAAAAATAATCTTTATACTTATATTCCATCCTTTCATTGTGTTTACGCTTATATATGTTTTTCATCTTTTAAAATTTTGGGAGGTAGTTTCTTCTAAGAGACCAAAATACTGCCAAAACTAGGTGGGTGACCCTGTTCTAGTCACCAATATAATATATATATTTTTTTCTTTTTATATTTTTTCTTTATTTGTTTTCTTTATTTTTTTCTGAACTTATTTTATCCCCTTTCTTCCCCCCCCCCAAAAAAAAAATTGGGGTCTCTTCTGATTTCATAAAAGCACATTTTCCTGGGGTCTTTGCCAACCTTTTAGTATTTTATTCGCTCCTTCATATATTCTTATCTGGATAAAATGACAAGGTGGAACTACTCACCACAAAATAAGAACAAGAGGCAGTACCGTAGGCTAGGGACCGAATCAATACGGACATTGGTAAGTGTCATATCTAGAGTTCAGAATGATAATTCTAAAGGTGCTAGCTGGGCTTGAAAAAGGCATGGAAGATATTAGAGAAACCCTCTCTGGAGAAATAAAAGCCCTTTCTGGAGAAATAAAAGAACTAAAATCCAAACAAGTTGAAATTTTAAAAAAGCTATTAATGAGGTGCAATCAAAAATGGAGGCTCTTAATGCTAGGATAAATGAGGCAGAAGAAGAATTAGTGATATAGAAGACCAAATGACAGAGAATAAAGAAGCTGAGCAAACGAGAGACAAACAACTACTGGACCATGAGAGGAGAATTCGAGAGAAAAGTGATACCATAAGATGAGACAACATTAGAATAATTGGGATTCCAGAAGAAGAAGAGAGAGATAGGGGAGCAGAAGGTATATTGGTAGTAGTCAACTATACAAACAAATTAATAACAAAATCAAAGAAACATATCAACAATAATACAATAATAGGGTACTTTAGCACTCCCCTCACTGAAATGGACAGATCATCCAAAAAAAAAGATCAAAAGGAAATAAAGGCCTTAAATGACACACTGGACAAGATAGACATCACATATATATTCAGAACATTCCCTCCCACAGCAACAGAATACACTTTCTTCTCTAGTGCACATGGAACATTCTCCAGAAGAGATCACATCCTGGGTCATAAATCAGGCCTCAACTGGTATCAAAAGATTAGGATCATTCCCTGCATATTTTCAGACCACAGTGCTCTGAAGCTAGAACTCAATCACAAGAGGAAATTTGGAAAGAACCCAAATACATGGAGACTAAAGAGCATCCTTCTAAAGAACGAATGAGTCAGGGTGCCTGGGTGGCTCAGTGGGTTAAAGCCTCTGCCTTCAGCTCAGGTCATGATCCCAGGATCCTGGGATTGAGCCCCGTGTTGGGCTCTCTGCCCAGCGGGGAGCCTACTTTTCCTTCCTCTCTCTCTGCCTACTTGTGATCTCTGTCTGTCAAATAAATAAATAAAATCTTTAAAAAAAAAAAAAAGAATGAATGGGTCAACCAGGAAATTAAAGAAGAATTGAAAAAATTCATGGAAACAAACGATAATGAAAACACGATGGTTCAAAATCTGTGGGACACAGCAAAGGTGGTCCTAATAGAAAAATATATAGTGTAGGGATAGAGGGTACATGCCTCAATATCATCAAAGCCATCTATGAAAAACCCACGGCAAATATTCTCAATGAAGAAAAACTGAAAGCTTTTCCACTAAGGTCAGGAACACGGCAGGGATGTCCGTTATCACCACTGCTATTCAACATAGTACTAGAAGTCCCAGCCTCAGCAATCAGACTACAAATAGAAATTAAAGGCATCCAAATTGGCAAAGATGTCAAACTATCACTCTTTGCAGATGATATAATACTGTATGTGGAAAACCCAAAAGACTCCACTCCAAATCTGCTAGAACTCCTATAGGAATTCAGTAAAGTGTCAGGATATAAAATCAATGCACAGAAATCAGTTGCATTTCTTTACACCAATAACAAGAAAGAAGAAAGAGAAATTAAGGAATCAATCCCATTTACAATTGCACCCCAAACCATAAGATACCTAGGAGTAAACCTAACCAAAGAGGCAAAGAATCTATACTCAGAAAACTATAAAGTAGTCATGAAAGAAATTGAGGAAGACACAAAGAAATGGAAAAATGTTCCATGCTCCTGGATTGGAAGAACAAATATTGTGAAAATGTCTATGCTACCTAAAGCAATCTATGCATTTAATGCAATCACTATCAAAATCCCATCCATTTTTTTTCAAAGAAATGGAAACAAATAATCCTAAAATTAATTTGGAACCAGAAAAGACCTCAAATAGCCAGAGGAATGTTGAAAAAGAAAGCCAAAGTTGGTGGCATCACGATTCCGGACTTCGAGCTCTATTACAAAGCTGTCATCATCAAGACAGTATGGTTCTGGCACAAAAACAGACACATAGATCAATGGAACAGAATAGAGAGTCCAGAAATGGGCCCTCAATACTATAGTCAACTAATCTTCGATGAAGCAGGAAAGAATGTCCAATGGAAAAAAGACAGCCTCTTCAACAAATGGTGTTGGGGAAATTGGACAGCCACATGCAGAGAAATGGAACTGGACCATTTCCTTACACCAAACACGAAAATAGACTCAAAATGGGTGAAGGACCTCAATGTGAGAAAGGAATCCATCAAAGTCCTTGAGGAGAATACAGGCAGCAACCTCTTTGACTTCAGCTGCAGCAACTCCTTCCTAGGAACATCACCAAAGGCAAGGGAAGCAAGGGCAAAAATGAACTACTGGGACTTCATCAAGATCAAAAGCTTTTGCACAGCAAAGGAAACAGTTAACAAAACCAAAAGACAACTGACAGAATGGGAGAAGATATGTGCCAATGACATATCAAATAAAAGGCTAGTATCCAAAATCTATAAAGAGCTTATCAAACTCAACACCCAAAGAACAAATAATCAAATCAAGAAATTTCTGCAAAGACGACATCCAGATGGCTAACAGACACATGAAAAAGTGCTCCACATCACTCAGCATCAGGGAAATACAAATCAAAACCACAATGAGATACCACCTCACACCAGTCAGAATGGCTAAAATTAGCAAGTCAGGAAATGACAGATGCTGGTGAGGATGCGGAGAAAGGGGAACCCTCCTACACTATTGGTGGGAATGCAAGCTGGTGCAACCACTCTGGAAAACAGCATGGAGGTTCCTCAAAAAGTTGAAAATAGAACTACCCCATGACCCAGCAACTGCACTACTGGGTATTTACCCTAAAGATACAAATGTAGTGATCTGAAGGCGCACGTGCACCCGAATGTTTATAGCAGCAATGTCCACAATAGCCAAACTATGGAAAGAACCTAGATGTCCATCAACAGATGAATGGATAAAGAAGAGGTGGTATATATATATACAATGGAATACTATGCAGCCATCAAAAGAAATGAAATCTTGCCATTTGCGAAGATGTGGATGGAACTAGAGGGTATTATGCTTAGCGAAATAAATCAATTGGAGAAAGACAACTATCATATGATCTCCCTGATATGAGGAAGTGGAGATGCAACATTGGGGGTTTGGAGGGTAGGAAAAGAATAAATGAAACAAGATGGGATCGGGAGGGAGACAAACCATAAGTGACTCTTAATCTCACAGAATATAGTAAGTAATTCTTACATCTATGGAATGAAGGAGCTAATTTGATGTTATCCATTCAGTCTTTTTTTTTAATTATTTATTTATTTTTTAATTTCAGCATAACAGAATTCATAGTTTTACACCACCCCCAGTGCTCCATGCAATGCGTGCCCTCCACTATACCCACCACCAGGCTCCCCCAACATCCCACCCCCGCCCCTTCAAAACCCTCAGGTTATTTTTCAGAGTCCATAGTCTCTCATGGTTCATCTCCCGCCCAATTTCCCTCAACTCCCTTCTGCTCTCCATCTCCTCATGTACTCCGTGTTATTTGTTATGCTCCGCAAATAAGTGAAACCATATGATAATTGACTCTCTCTGCTTGACTTATTTCACTCAGCATAATGTCTTCCAGTCCACAGTGTGGAGATTCCTCAAGAAGTTAAAAATAGAGCTTCCCTATGACCCTGCAATTGCGCTCCTGGGTATTTACCCCAAAGATACAGATGTGGTGAAAAGAAGGGCCATCTCTACCCCTATGTTTATAGCAGCAATGGCCACGGTCGCCAAACTGTGGAAAGAACCAAGATACCCTTCAACAGACGAATGGATAAAGAATATGTGGTCCATATACACTATGGAGTATTATGCCTGCATCAGAAAGGATGAATACCCGACTTTTGTAGCCACATGGACGGGACTGGAAGACATTATGCTGAGTGAAATAAGTCAAGCAGAGAGAGTCAATTATCATATGGTTTCACTTATTTGCGGAGCATAACAAATAACACGGAGTACATGAGGAGATGGAGAGCAGAAGGGAGTTGAGGGAAATTGGGCGGGAGATGAACCATGAGAGACTATGGACTCTGAAAAATAACCTGAGGGTTTTGAAGGGGCGGGGGTGGGATGTTGGGGGAGCCTGGTGGTGGGTATAGTGGAGGGCACGCATTGCATGGAGCACTGGGGGTGGTGTAAAACTATGAATTCTGTTATGCTGAAATTAAAAAATAAATAAATAATTAAAAAAAAAGACTGAATGGATAACATCAAATTAGCTCCTTCATTCCATAGATGTAAGAATTACTTACTATATTCTGTGAGATTAAGAGTCACTTATGGTTTGTCTCCCTCCCGATCCCATCTTGTTTCATTTATTCTTTTCCTACCCTCCAAACCCCCAATGTTGCATCTCCACTTCCTCATATCAGGGAGATCATATGATAGTTGTCTTTCTCCAATTGATTTATTTCGCTAAGCATAATACCCTCTAGTTCCATCCACATCTTCGCAAATGGCAAGATTTCATTTCTTTTGATGGCTGCATAGTATTCCATTGTATATATATATACCACCTCTTCTTTATCCATTCATCTGTTGATGGACATCTAGGTTCTTTCCATAGTTTGGCTATTGTGGACATTGCTGCTATAAACATTCGGGTGCACGTGCGCCTTCAGATCACTACATTTGTATCTTTAGGGTAAATACCCAGTAGTGCAGTTGCTGGGTCATGGGGTAGTTCTATTTTCAACTTTTTGAGGAACCTCCATGCTGTTTTCCAGAGTGGTTGCACCAGCTTGCATTCCCACCAATAGTGTAGGAGGGTTCCCCTTTCTCCGCATCCTCACCAGCATCTGTCATTTCCTGACTTGCTAATTTTAGCCATTCTGACTGGTGTGAGGTGGTATCTCATTGTGGTTTTGATTTGTATTTCCCTGATGCTGAGTGATGTGGAGCACTTTTTCATGTGTCTGTTAGCCATCTGGATGTCGTCTTTGCAGAAATTTCTTGATTTGATTATTTGTTCTTTGGGTGTTGAGTTTGATAAGCTCTTTATAGATTTTGGATACTAGCCTTTTATTTGATATGTCATTGGCACATATGTTCTCCCATTCTGTCAGTTGTCTTTTGGTTTTGTTAACTGTTTCCTTTGCTGTGCAAAAGCTTTTGATCTTGATGAAGTCCCAGTAGTTCATTTTTGCCCTTGCTTCCCTTGCCTTTGGTGATGTTCCTAGGAAGGAGTTGCTGCAGCTGAAGTCAAAGAGGTTGCTGCCTGTATTCTCCTCAAGGACTTTGATGGATTCCTTTCTCACATTGAGGTCCTTCACCCATTTTGAGTCTATTTTCGTGTTTGGTGTAAGGAAATGGTCCAGTTCCATTTCTCTGCATGTGGCTGTCCAATTTCCCCAACACCATTTGTTGAAGAGGCTGTCTTTTTTCCATTGGACATTCTTTCCTGCTTCATCGAAGATTAGTTGACTATAGTATTGAGGGCCCATTTCTGGACTCTCTATCCTGTTCCATTGATCTATGTGTCTGTTTTTGTGCCAGAACCATACTGTCTTGATGATGACAGCTTTGTAATAGAGCTCGAAGTCCGGAATCGTGATGCCACCAACTTTGGCTTTCTTTTTCAACATTCCTCTGGCTATTTGAGGTCTTTTCTGGTTCCAAATTAATTTTAGGATTATTTGTTTCCATTTCTTTGAAAAAAAATGGATGGGATTTTGATAGTGATTGCATTAAATGCATAGATTGCTTTAGGTAGCATAGACATTTTCACAATATTTGTTCTTCCAATCCAGGAGCATGGAACATTTTTCCATTTCTTTGTGTCTTCCTCAATTTCTTTCATGACTACTTTATAGTTTTCTGAGTATAGATTCTTTGCCTCTTTGGTTAGGTTTACTCCTAGGTATCTTATGGTTTGGGGTGCAATTGTAAATGGGATTGATTCCTTAATTTCTCTTTCTTCTTTCTTGTTATTGGTGTAAAGAAATGCAACTGATTTCTGTGCATTGATTTTATATCCTGACACTTTACTGAATTCCTATAGGAGTTCTAGCAGATTTGGAGTGGAGTCTTTTGGGTTTTCCACATACAGTATTATATCATCTGCAAAGAGTGATAGTTTGACATCTTTGCCAATTTGGATGCCTTTAATTTCTATTTGTAGTCTGATTGCTGAGGCTGGGACTTCTAGTACTATGTTGAATAGCAGTGGTGATAACGGACATCCCTGCCGTGTTCCTGACCTTAGTGGAAAAGCTTTCAGTTTTTCTTCATTGAGAATATTTGCCGTGGGTTTTTCATAGATGGCTTTGATGATATTGAGGCATGTACCCTCTATCCCTACACTATATATTTTTCTATTAGGACCACCTTTGCTGTGTCCCACAGATTTTGAACCATCGTGTTTTCATTATCGTTTGTTTCCATGAATTTTTTCAATTCTTCTTTAATTTCCTGGTTGACCCATTCATTCTTTTTTTTTTTTTTAAAGATTTTATTTATTTATTTGACAGACAGAGATCACAAGTAGGCAGAGAGAGAGGAAGGAAAAGTAGGCTCCCCGCTGGGCAGAGAGCCCAACACGGGGCTCAATCCCAGGATCCTGGGATCATGACCTGAGCTGAAGGCAGAGGCTTTAACCCACTGAGCCACCCAGGCACCCTGACTCATTCGTTCTTTAGAAGGATGCTCTTTAGTCTCCATGTATTTGGGTTCTTTCCAAATTTCCTCTTGTGATTGAGTTCTAGCTTCAGAGCACTGTGGTCTGAAAATATGCAGGGAATGATCCTAATCTTTTGATACCAGTTGAGGCCTGATTTATGACCCAGGATGTGATCTCTTCTGGAGAATGTTCCATGTGCACTAGAGAAGAAAGTGTATTCTGTTGCTGTGGGAGGGAATGTTCTGAATATATATGTGATGTCTATCTTGTCCAGTGTGTCATTTAAGGCCTTTATTTCCTTTTGATCTTTTTTTTTGGATGATCTGTCCATTTCAGTGAGGGGAGTGCTAAAGTACCCTATTATTGTATTATTGTTGATATGTTTCTTTGATTTTGTTATTAATTTGTTTGTATAGTTGACTACTACCAATATACCTTCTGCTCCCCTATCTCTCTCTTCTTCTTCTGGAATCCCAATTATTCTAATGTTGTCTCATCTTATGGTATCACTTTTCTCTCGAATTCTCCTCTCATGGTCCAGTAGTTGTTTGTCTCTCGTTTGCTCAGCTTCTTTATTCTCTGTCATTTGGTCTTCTATATCACTAATTCTTCTTCTGCCTCATTTATCCTAGCATTAAGAGCCTCCATTTTTGATTGCACCTCATTAATAGCTTTTTTAAAATTTCAACTTGTTTGGATTTTAGTTCTTTTATTTCTCCAGAAAGGGCTTTTATTTCTCCAGAGAGGGTTTCTCTAATATCTTCCATGCCTTTTTCAAGCCCAGCTAGCACCTTTAGAATTATCATTCTGAACTCTAGATATGACACTTACCAATGTCCGTATTGATTCGGTCCCTAGCCTACGGTACTGCCTCTTGTTCTTATTTTGTGGTGAGTAGTTCCACCTTGTCATTTTATCCAGATAAGAATATATGAAGGAGCGAATAAAATACTAAAAGGTTGGCAAAGACCCCAGGAAAATGTGCTTTTATGAAATCAGAAGAGACCCCAATTTTTTTTTTGGGGGGGGGGAAGAAAGGGGATAAAATAAGTTCAGAAAAAAATAAAGAAAACAAATAAAGAAAAAATATAAAAAGAAAAAAATATATATATTATATTGGTGACTAGAACAGGGTCACCCACCTAGTTTTGGCAGTATTTTGGTCTCTTAGAAGAAACTACCTCCCAAAATTTTAAAAGATGAAAAACATATATAAGCGTAAACACAATGAAAGGATGGAATATAAGTATAAAGATTATTTTTTTTTTAATTTCTAAAAAAGGAGTTGATAAGATAAGTTGGTTGGAAGAATAAAGAAAAAGAAAGTGGAGAGAATTTGCTCAGGGTGAAGACTAGAATTTAGGGTGCTAGATTTAGGGTATATTTTGATCTATTAGAATTAGTACCCCAAATTTTTTTAGAATAAAAAGCCCTATGTGTATACAAAAAATAAAGTTAGATACAGTGAAGGATAAAATATGACTATAATAATGAAGGTTCAAAAAAGATTTTTTTTATGAAAGGTATTGTTAAGATAAACTAGTTAAAAAACGTTAAAAGAGGAAAGGGTAAAAGTTAAAAAAAATTTAGCAGAAAAGAAAATAAAATTTAAAAAAAGTAATTAAGTTTGCAAGACTAAAGAATCATGGGGAGAAAGCCATGAATTCCATGCTTTGCTTTCTCCTCCTCTGGAATTCTGCTGTTCGCCTTGGTAAGTGAACTTCGTCTTGGGTAGATTTCTTCTTGATCTTCTGGGGGAGGGGCCTGTTGTAGTGATATTCAAGTGTCTTTGCCCAAGGCGGAGTTGTACTGCCCTTACCAGGGGCCAGGCTAAGTAATCCGCTCTGGTTCACTTTTGGGAGCTTTTGTTCACCGAACACTTTCCATAAAGTTCTGGAGGATGGAAATGAAAATGGCGGCCTCCCAATCTCCGACCTGGAGGAGTCAAGAGCGAGAGCTCGAGGCCCCACTCCTCAGTGCGCCCTTGGTGAAAAGCGCTCAGTCACTCCTGTCTCTGTGGCCTCTGGCCATGCTCTGAGCTCAGCCAGCCAGTGACCAAGCTTCTTTGTCTCTGGCACACAGCCCCACTGGAGTCTCTGAACCCCATAGATCCCTGAACTCTTCCAGGGGTGTCTCCCTGGATCTTGTGGGTTCCCTGCTCACAGAGCAGTGGCCTGTGCCATGGATCATGATAAGGTAACCCTGAGTTGCGAGCTCACTCCTCGGCTCCATCTCTGTAGCCGGCTTCTCCACTCTAATACCTGTGAGCTCAGTGACACTCAGCCCCAATCCTTCTGTGACACTGCGGGACCTGAGACCATGCTGTCCCTGCGTGGGCTTCACCCCGGCTTAGCCTCTGGAGCGATGTATCTCAGTGGAGAAGACTTTTAAAAGTTCTGATTTTGTGCTCCATTGCTCTGCCACTTGCCGGGAGCAGGCCCCTCCCCTCCACGTCTATCTTCCTGTTGCTCTGGAACTTTCAGAAAGTGGTTGATTTTCTGTTTCTAGTATTGCTGCTCTTCTATCTCCTGTTGGATTTGTAGTGGTTGGGAATGGTTTGATAAGCTATCTAGCTGATCTCCTGCTACCTGATGTCGTCTCAGCCTGCTACTTCTCTTCCATCTTGACTCCTCCCAAGAATGTTGTGGGATTTATATATTTGAGAACCACACATTTTTTAGTTGCTGTTGTAGTTTTTTAACAGATAATTCAGGACTCAGAGAATTTTTAAAATTGCTCTTTTTATTTTACATGAATTCAATTTACTAAACTTTTGTTCAATTCTTAGAGTTTTTCAATTAAATACTAGGTTTGAAACCTTACCTAGCAGTCAATTTTTGAAAAGCTTTCACTGGCACTTTCTTAAAGAGTTGGTATTAAATAAAAATACTTAAACTACATATATTGTGTACTGTATAAAGTACACATGTATTTCCTTACTCCTCAAACCAGGCTTATGGTGAAGGCAACATTATATGTATCAATGGCATGATTTTTAGTAAAGTATATTTTACAAGTATAGAAATTGTATCTCAGAAGAATTAAGTAATGTGCTTGATTTCACATTGCCAGTAACAGTCAGAGAACTGTTACTGAGAACTGATCAGAACTTTCTGACCCTGAAGCCCATAGAGGTAAAAATTATGTGGCAGTGGTTCAGTGAAAGTTTTATCCTGTATGTTTTTTAATATAAATGTATTTGTTAACTCAAATGTATTAATAATAATGTTCAAATTTCTCTATTTTAAATGATTTTTGTTTATACATCACAAACAGAATGTATTTAAGTATTGTTTTGTAGTTTTTGTCATTTTCTCCATTACAATAATTTTTGCTTTATTGTGTTATATAACATTTGACTGTATATTAAGATAGGTGCATTTCTTGTTTTATGTATAAGTGCATTATGCTGAATTTTACTTTATTTAATGTTGAGGTGGCATTTGAGTTATTTTTAAAATTTTACCTGGTATATCTTGTTAAACTTTGATTTTTGTTTTTATACAGCATTTTATGGCTGTGAGTTTGTTTGTTTGTTTGTTTGTTTGTTTGTTTTGAGTGGGACCAGAAGGAGAGAGAATCTTTTTCTTTTAACTTAAAAAAAAAATTTAAATTCAATTAATTAACATATAGTGTGTTATTATTTCAGAGGTAGAGTTCAGTGATTCATGAGTCTTATTTAATATCCAGTGCTCCATCTGAAACTAATGATGCACTACCTGTTGGTTAATTGATTTTTAATTAAAAAAATACCCAGTGCCCTCCTTACATCATGTCTCCTCCTTAATGTCCATCACCAAGTTACAGAATCCTCCTCCCCACTTCCCCTCCAGCAACCATCAGTTTGTTTCCTGTAGGAGAAAGAGATCTTAAGCAGGCTCCATGCCCAGTGCAGAACCCTACACAGGGCTCAATCTCACAATCCTGAGATTATGACTTGCGCTAAAATCAAGAGTGGGCCATTTAACTGACTGAGGCACCCAAGCACCCCTAGCTGTGACTTTTTAAAGCTCAAGCCCCCCCCCCCCACACACATATACATTTGTCCCCTATTATCCATGGGGGATACATTGCAAAACCTCCAATGGATACCTGAAAGTGCAGATAGTACTAAATCCTATAAATACTATGTTTTATCCTATACATACATACCTATGATAAAGTTTGATTTATAACTAGGCACATAAAAGATTAACAATAATAATTAATGATAAAATAGAACAATCATAATAAAATTGTAATAAAAGTTATGTGAATGTGGTCTATCTCTTTCAAAATATCTTATTATACTGTATCATTCTTCTTCTTGGGTTGATGTGAGTTGATAAAATGCCTATGTGATGAGGTGAAGTGAGGTGAATGACATAGGCATTGTGATGTGACATTATGGTTCTATTGACCTTCTGACCTTAAGTCAGAAGGAGGACCATTTGCTTCTAATCTGCAGTTGACCAGGAGTAACTGAAACCTTAGAAGGCAAAACTTCGGATAAGGAAGGACTACTGTACACAACATAGTACAGTAGTGTACCTTATTATTAAATGGGAAGGATTTTTCTCATTTTTTTAGTTGTAATCATCTTTTATTTTTCTTTTGTTATTTTTCACATTTTCGTTCTTTCTGTGTTCCTTTTTTCTTTGCATTTTACTATGAAAAAGTTATCCTACTGCTTTCGTCTTTTGAGTAATAGAAGGCTAAATTGCATTCTATCACTTTTTAACTATAGGAACTTACCCTCCCTTTATGTCTTTTTATCCTCTCTTATTTAAAATACAATTTTCTCAAACATTTACTCTTTAGACATAGAACCATAAAGTGCAATATTGTAACTTTTCCTTCAACAAGCAAATAAATTATGGCATCAAGAGAAGGAAATTCTGTTTTTTTAAATCTGTAATGTGGTTTATTACCCACAATATATCTTATTATGCTTTGATTTGCAACTTTTCTTTTCTTTTTTTAAAGATTTTATTTACTCGACAGACGGAGATTACAAGTAGGTAGAGAGGCAGACAGAGAGAGAGGAGGAAGCAGACTCCCTGCTGAGCAGAGAGCCTGATGTGGGGCTCGATCCCAGGTCTCTGAGATCATGACCTGAGTGGAAGGCAGAGGCTTTAACCCACTGAGCCACCCAGGTTCCCTGATTTGCAACTTTTCTATGTGATTTCTTATAGCTGTGACTTTTTATGAATCAGGTTTCTCCTACCCCAATAGAAATGTAGTTTTCTTAAGATGAGGGTAGTATATCTCATTTGCATTCATTTTTAGAATCTATCATTTTTCTTCACTTTTGTAATTTTAAATATTTTCTTGTTTTATGTATATCCCTCTTTTGTATGTTGTTTTTGAGAAAATAATATTTCTGATGTTTTTCTTTGAACCTATATCACATTGCTTTTGTCTATGTTTAGCAAATAAGTGTCATACTTTTACCTTTCAACTTTAAAGACACAACAAATTATAATTCATCTTTTATGAATAGTAGGTTTCTCAGCCTTGCGAAGTTATAATTGCCCTGTAGTAGTTCTTATATTAGAAACAATTGATCTAAAATGCAATAATTTTTTCCAGAAAATATTATTGTATCATTTAACATATAAGAAATATGAGATCACTATAATTTTATAGATATTTAAAAATCAGTGTTCTATACACACATAGGTGGAAAATAGTTTATTTTCATTCTTAAAACTCAAGTCACATTTATGAGAATTATATATTCCTCTATGCTTTCTCATCTTTTCTACTGCCCTTTAAAATGTATCAATTTTATTTTTGTTTCTGGCAATAGCTAGTGAATGTCTCCATAGCAAAGACCGTATCTTCTTCAATGAATCTTTCCAAGGCCTTAGAGACTCTATCTTGTTAAATTTCCTTTCCTGTAAACACAGTACAATTACTAAGTAAAATAGTTTAAGGGGCTCCTGGGTGACTCAGTTGGTTTAAGTGTCTGGCTCCTGTTTCTGCTCAGGTCATGGTCTCATGGGTCATGGGTCACTGGGTTTTGTGAGGAGTCTGCCTGGGGATGCTTGCCCTCTGCCCCTCTCCTCACTCATATGTGCTCATTCTCTCTGAAATAAATAAATCTTTAAAAACAAAGAAAAAGAGTTCATAAAACATGAGCAAACAGATTAAAAAGTGAATAAAATTGTATCATAAGGCAAGGATGTACAGAACTGCTCAGGATTTCTGGCGAATTCTCACTTGAAGCAAACCCTGTGTGCAACTGCAGTTTGCTGCCATCTGGTGGGTACTTCAACTAAATCTGAAGTAAAGAATCTGGGTACTAGGGATGCCTGTGTGGCTCAGTTGGTTAAGCGACTGTCTTTGGCTCAGGTCATGATCCCTGTAGGATCAAGCCCCACATTGGGTTCCCTGCTCCATGGGGAATCTGCTTCTCCCTCTCCCTCTGCCTGGTGCTGCTCCTGCTTGTGCTCTCTCTGTCAAATAAAATCTTAAAAAAAAAAAAAGAATCAGGGTACTGTGATAGAATGAAACTTCCAGAAAATGGCTAATAAAACAAAGTTATTTTTTCATTCCAGATTAACCCTCTTATCCCAAAGTAGGACATCCCTATGAAAACTTCCCTAAGCCATAATGGCATAAATCAAAGAACCAATTACCATTAATTGACATGGAAATTTTTTTTTTAGCATTCCTAGACTAAAAAAAAAATCTCTCAGACTTTTCTAACCCTTATGACACATTTTGCTAACAGAAGCACAAAATAAATTGAGATGAAGCACAGATGTTCACAGATGATTTCAAAGCCATGGCGGCTTCATGTGAGATGCTGAGTCTCATTCCTTGGAAAGGAGCTTGGCTGTGCCTCTCTTGCTGCAAAAATAACAGGGGATGCTATTTTCACTTTTCATCTTTTTTTAATAAAAGGAAAAATTCTTTTTAGATATATTTTGTTTAGTGTGGTGAAGACATGTACTAATTCAGCACCTTCATAAAAGCAAATTGGGTTAACAAAAACTCTCAAAAAGCAGGGAATGCCTGTACTGGTTTTCATCCCCATCATATTGTTCTGAGCAAGGGAGATCAGTTGGAAATAACTACAAATAGGCAAAGTCACTCTATACCTTGGCCAGAGTAAGTCCAGTCTTATCTGTTTTATTTTCCTAGTCAAATTAAATTTATTTTCCAATCTGCCTATGTAGCAGGAATGCAGTTATTTTAGGGTCTTTTTAAAATTTTAATTTATTTTAATTTTTTAAAAAACTTATTTATTTGTCAGAGAGAGAGGTAGAGGGGGAGAGAGCGAGCACAGGCAGACAGAGTAGGGCAGAGGCAGAGGGAGAAGCAGGCTCCCCGCCGAGCAAGGAGCCCGATGTGGGACTCTATCCCAGGACGCTGGGATCATGACCTGAGCCCAAGGCAGCCGCTTAACCAACTGAGCCACCCAGGCGTCCCGTGGGTCTTTTTTTTTTTTTTTTTTTTTTTTAAATTATCGTTTTACCTAAGGCCCTCCATAGATCTGGTCAGTTTTGCATATGCATTGCTTTTCATTGAATTCTGAAGGGTCACTAATGGCAATTAAACCCAAATTTCCTATGGATAAAACTATTCTATCATTGATGAAGTTGCCTGCACCGGCTGTTTGATGTTCAAGGAAGAAAGTTAATATTTTTATTCCTTTTTATTGAAAAACAGTTTCACTCTCTGAAGACAAAATTCTGTTAGGGATTGCTTCTCTTAGTTCTCAGCATTTTCTTTTCTATCCTCAAAAACAAACAAAACAAAACAAAACAAAACAAAACAAAAAGAAAAACCCCAGAAAGATATATGACTGGTTAAATTATGACAATAGAGCCAAGATAATACAATGAGGAAAGGAGAGTCCTTTCAACAAATGCTGTTGGGAAAACTGACTTCCACATGCAACAAACTGAAATTGTACCACTATTTTACACAATACACAGAAATCAACTTGAACATAGGAAGTTAAAAATTTGAACCTAAGACCTGAAACCATAAAGCTCCTAGAATAAAACATTCAGTAAGCTCCTTCACATTGATCTCAGTGTTGATTTTTGGGATTTGAAAGCAAAGGCATCAAAACCAAAAATAAACAAGTAGAACTCAACAAATTAAAAAAGTGTCTGCACAGCAAAGGAAACCATTAACAAAATGAAAAGGCAGTTTACTGATTGGAAGAAAATATTTGCAGATCATTTATCTGATACCCAAAATATGTAAAAAACCTCATACAATTCAGTAGTAAAATAACCAATTCAATTAAAAAATGGGCAGAGGATCTGAATACATAATTTTCAAAGATGGAAATACAGTTGGCCAACAGGTGCATGAAAAGTTGCACAACATTACTCTTCATCAGGGGATACAAACCAAAACCACTATAAGGGCACCTGGGTGACTCAGTGTTAAGTGCCTGCCTTTGACTCGGGTCATGATCCCGGGGTCTTTGGGAGCCCCCTGTTGGGCTCCCTGCTCAGTGAACACCCTGCTTCTCTCTTTCCCTCTGCCTGTTGCTCCTCCTGCTTGTGCTCTGCCTGTTGCTCCTGCTGCTTGTACTCTCTGTCTCTTTCTGTCAGGTAAATTAAAAAAAAATTTAAAAAATATTTTATTTATTTATTTGACAGACAGAGATCACAAGTAGGCAGCGAGGGAGGAAGAGAGAGAGAGAGAGAGAGAGAGAGAAGCAGGCTCCCTGCTGGGCAGACAGCCAGATGCAGAGCTCAATCCCAGGACTCTGAGATCATGACCTGAGTGGAAGGCAGAGGCTTTAACCCACTGAGCCACCCAGGTGCCCTAAAAAAAATCTTAAAAAAAAACAACCCACAATGAGATATCACTTCATACCTGTTAGAATGTCTATTATCAAAAAGACAAGAAATAACAAGTGTTGACAAGACTGTGGAGAAAGTGAACCATTGTGCTCTGTTGGTGAGAATGTAAATTGGTACAGCCACTATGGAAAACAATATGGAGGCTCCTCAAAAAATTAAAAATAGAATCATCTTATGATCCAGCAATTCCACTTCTGAGTATTTATCTGAAGAATACAAAAACACTAATTGAAAAAATATATGCATCCCCATGTTCACTGCAGCATTATTTCCTATAGTCAAGATATAGAAACAACCTGTGTTTTTCAATGGATGAATGGATAAAGAAAATGTGATATATATATATATATATATACACATATATTTAGATTTATTTATATTACATATATATGTATGACATATATTTAGATAAATATACACACACAGTGGAATATTATTTTGACATTAAAAATGAATTCTTGCCATTTGCAACAATATAGAAGGACCTTGAGGGCATTATGCTAAGTGAAATAAGTCAGAGAAAGATAAATACTATATAATATCACTTACATGTGGAATCTTAAAAAGAAAAAAGTTCAAAAATACAGAGAAGAGATTGGTGGTTACTAGAGGTGGGATACAAGGAGTTGGCAAAGCAGGTGAAAATACTCAAAAGCTACAGACTTCTAGTTAAAAAATAAATAGGTCCTGGGGATATAATGTACAGAATGGTGACTATAGTTAATAATACTGTATTGTATATTTGAAAGTTACTAATAGAGGGATTTTAAGATTTCTCAGCTCAAAAGAAAAAAAAATTATAACTTCTCATACCAGAGAAGACATCATGTTTAACAGATTTCTGGCCAAGCTTCTGGGAAGATGTTGGTAGTAGTGACCTTTTAATTATTTGCGCTTCCTAAATGTCCACATGAACACAGACAGAATATCTAGAGAGCAAAACCAAATCTTGGGGACAGTTTTACAACAAATTTTGATGACACTGCAGAATATGAATCTCCAAATACAAGAAAGTGAGAACAAACCAACAGTCTCAAGACCTGAATGTTATTGGCCACATGTGTGACAGAGCAAATAAAGAATGGGGTTTCTTTTTTCTTTTTTTTTAAATTTTATTCTTTCAGTGTTCCAAGATTCATTGTTTATGCACCACACACAGTGATACATGAAATAAAAGAATGGGATTTCTAATAGACAAGGACAGAGGAAAAAAAAAAAAAAACATATCCAGCAGATATTCACTGGAAAGTGTGGCAGACCAGTTTGAGATTAGGAGCTGAAACCTGAAGAAGTTGTCCCCACTAGCATGAGGAATGTATACAAGGGACCCATGGTAAGGCCTTTGAAAAAGGCCCGACTTTCTTTTTTTTTTTTTTTTATTTCTTTTCAGCGTAACAGAATTCATAGTTTTACACCACCCCCAGTGCTCCATGCAATGCGTGCCCTCAACTATACCCACCACCAGGCTCCCCCAACATCCCACCCCCCGCCCCTTCAAAACCCTCAGGTTATTTTTCAGAGTCCATAGTCTCTCATGGTTCATCTCCCCCCCAATTTCCCTCAACTCCCTTCTCCTCTCCATCTCCCCATGTCCTCCGTGTTATATGTTATGCTCCGCAAATAAGTGAAACCATATGATAATTGACTCTCTCTGCTTGATTTATTTCACTCAGCATCATCTCTTCCAGTCCTGTTCATGTTGCTACAAAAGTCAGGTATTCATCCTTTCTGATGGAGGCATAATACTCCATAGTGTATATGGACCACATCTTCCTTATCCATTCGTCTGTTGAAGGGCATCTTGGTTCTTTCCACAGTTTGGCGACCGTGGCCATTGCTGCTATAAACATTGGGGTACAGATGGCCCTTCTTTTCACCACAACTGTATCTTTGGGGTAAATACCCAGGAGCGCAATTGCAGGGTCATAGGGAAGCTCTATTTTTAACTTCTTGAGGAACCTCCACACTGTTCTCCAGAGTGGCTGCACCAACTTGCATTCCCACCAACAGTGGAAGAGGGTTCCCCTTTCTCCACCTCCTCTCCAACACACGTTGTTTCCTGTCTTGCTGATTTTGGCCATTCTAACTGGTGTGAGGTGGTATCTCAATGTGGTTTTAATTTGAATCTCCCTGATGGCTAGTGATGATGAACATTTTTTCATGTGTCTGATAGCCATTTGTATGTCTTCATTGGAGAAGTGTCTATTCATATCTTCTGCCCATTTTTTGATGTGA